>SKCR01039561.1:0-15946 GCA_019454045.1 Zanthoxylum bungeanum | reverse complement strand
AAATTTATGAGAACTATGTCGTTATGCTTCCACAACGCGCACAAGTGTAATACTACTCTATTCTGCATTATCGATGTCCAGTCTCGATAATACTACGACTAGGGATATTTAATGATTAAACCTTTGTGGATTGATACTGTCTCATATCTTATCAATCCGAAACTAATCATATGGACCTTCTATTATTTATACATCTTGGTAATCTAATTACAAATGATAAAGGGGCAATTTCCTTTGTCACATAGTTAATTTGTACAACAACACCATGATCTGTACAAATAGTGATGCTATGGGTCATAACTGTCCAACAGTCTAATGTGCCCACAGTGGTATCTCAAGTCGAAGAATCACTTATGCTACTCAACCCGAGAAGATTCTTATTGACGTTGGTATACTATCCATTAAGAATCTTCAGTGCGTCGTTAAGTGTTTATCTGCTATAAACACCTACACGTCTATACGAGTCTCCAAGACTCATGGTTCATAGAGAAACCATTGGAATCGAATATTCCAGCATACGACATGTACCGATCTCAACGGGTTTACTTTACTGACCAGTAGTGTAAACCTTGACCAGGAACTGTCTAAGAATGATAACGTCATGATACAACTCAATGTCAGCTGCGACGCTTTTGCAACTGTATCATAACTAATCATTCTAAGTTCAATTACGTCTTTACCATACTAATAGATAAATATTATATTATAGAAACTGTTTATTTTATTCATAATAAAACATTTACAAGAATATTTACAAGGAAATACAACATGGAATTGGCGCTCTGAGCACCAACCCTAACAAATAACAAGTTAATAAAATCTGAACTTGTAATAATTTAGTAATTCTGATACACTGCTGATATGTTTGAATTAATATTTGACTTGTTTGTTAAAATACTAGCATGCCTACTTACTGAGTTTTATAACTCATACCAAACTAGTTTGCTAGTTTTGCAGGTTGGCTACCAAATGGGTCAACCATTTCAATTTTGAAGTCATGCTCGAGACGTGAATCACCCAAGTGGCAGTCACCCTCGCAAGTGTCATGGGAGAAGTTTTAGAGATTAGGATATTTGATTTATTATTTTATTTGTCGTGCTGAGCACGTCATTTGTATTAAGTAAATGTTTTGATTGTTTATGATGTCGTAGGCATATAGTCATTGAGTGTTGATAGATGATACATGACTAGATCCCTTAGGTGATGATTTTGATATGTTGGTATTGACCTGAGGTCCATTTTGATATATGATATTTATTTTAGGTTCGTTCTGATGCTGGACTGAGATCCAAGTGGTCTAGTTTTAGGATACATCATGCCGGATTTTTTATAAATTTAGAGGCTTATGAAGATGGGTCAATAATGAGGATACATCATGCCAGTAGCATCTTACCTCTGGCGGGGTGTTACATAGAATAAAATCAAAAGAATTTTGATTGTTTTTTTAATCATAATCTGATGAAGAAAAAGAGCATCAAACACACCCACACGTGTCTTTCTTAGTGAGGAGTCATAACTAAGAAGATCAAGTGGAGTTTATAAAGAGAAGAGAATTGGAAAATTTTTGAAACTCATTGTAATACACTTTTATAATGCATTAGAAAGAAGGAGTATTGTTTCCGTCATTTCCTACCATTGACACCAAAACATGTTAATTTTCTTTCTCATTCTCTTTCAATTTTGATGTACGTCATGAGTACACATATTATTTATCCATGTTGTAACGACCGATAGTTTTTACTACTGTATACAACTGACTGTTATAAAAGAAACGAAGGCATATAAAATAAATTATATTTAGACTCAAATATACCCATGGAATGACTTTGGGGACAATCGGTAAATTTCTCAATGTCCCGGGACGAGACTGTACAGTGTTTCCTTTGGATAGCCTGTGATATTTGGGGCGTAACTTTTTTATATGAACTCCGATTATTATGAATTTTATATTTTCAGAATGAGATCGATACCTACAACTTTTTTGTTGAATATTTTTCCAAATTCGGACATGAGATGGGTCCAAAATGTAAGTCAAAAATTCAGTGAATAGTAATTTCGGACCCAAATATAAAAATCTCAATTTTTCTCCAAACTTCCACACTCTTCTCCAACCTTCCAAATATCAAATGACCCCACTATATAAAGAGTTCACTATTCACTAATTCATAAAAATTAAAATAAATGAAAAGAAAAGAAAGAAGAAGACGTGAGAGAGAGGAGGAAAATGAGAAAGGAAGAAGAAGAAGAAGAAGAAGAAGAAGAAGAAGAAGAAGAATAAGAAGAAAGAGGAAGAAGAAAGAAGAGGAAGCAAGGGGTCAAATCCATTCACCAAGCAACGAAAAAGAAGGGAAATCATGGAAGACATGAGGGATTATAGAAATCAAGGAAAAACAAGGTAAGGAAACTTAACCCAAAATTTAAGTTGTTGGATTTTGGAAAGTTGATGATAAAATAGGAGTCTTGGCATGTTAATGATTGCAATTAGATGGATAATGAAGTAGGAAACGAGTTGTGTTATGAAATGGAAAATTCTTGAAATCTTAGATTTTTGGGTAAATTGAAACTTGTGAGATTAAAGAGTTGTTTGATGATTAAATGGTAGTTTAGAATATGTGAAGTTGATATAATATGATGAATTATGTATTGGATTTGTTATGGAAGAAGTGAGGATGTATTTGGGTGAGTAAAATAGACTTTAGGAAGAAATGCAGAAACCCGAAAACCAGGTCTGCATCGCGACGGGTAAGATGTTAGGGTCGCGACGCGACCTGGGAAAATTTAGGCATGCTTCTGGACAAAGGCGCGTCGCGACGCGCAAGACTTTGCGTCACGACGCGAAGATAGAAGTTCATCCGAATTAGTTTTAAACCATCCCAGTTCCACCATAGCATGTTATAGACCACCCTTAGGGTCTCGTATCAGTTTGAGAATACACAGTACATCATAATATAAGAGTGATATGCGTTTAAGTGATAAGTAAGTGCTTGAGTGAGAAAGTTTAGACTTATTCAGAATATGTCCCTCGTCCCATCTTTTAACCAAAATTGTCAATTTTAGATCATCACAGGAATCGGAATTCCCTCAGCAAGCAAGTAATGTCAGCCAGATTCCAAAACTGTGAGTGGACACCTCTTTCTTCAAGTTGATTTAGTTTATTGATTTATTTGCTCTTTATAAATTGAGACTTACCTTTTTCCAGCACATAGGGCGTTAGCCATGATTTATTTACAGTTGTTTCCATATAATAGTGATTTAGAAAAGAAATGTTTTTCAAACTTGAGTTATATTTTTTGGGGCATGGGGAAAAACCCACCCCAGTATGTAACTTATACAGAGATGGAAGCCAAGTTTTATAAAAGGGATTTCAAAAGAAGTTTTTAAAAAAGAGTTTTCATATAAAGATGTTTCTGACACTATGGTTTTGAAAGCAAAAGCTTTTATATTAATTTTCAGTTTCTCGTCCACTCACTTAGATCGTACAATGGTCTAACCCCCCACTCCCAGTGTTTGTTATTACAGGTATTCCCGGAGGATGAGCTCGAGAGAGGAAGGATACTAATGCAGTCACTAGGGTTTGGAGTCCACCAGTTCAGAGTCAGAGAGCTTAAGAGTCTAGTCAGAGTCAAAATATATGTCTTGTATCAGTTTCTATTCATGTTGTAGTCGTTGTAAAGACACATGTTTTATGTGGAGTTGAGTTTGCATGATAAGTTGTTGATTTGGGCTACGGTCCCTTACAAACTTTATATATATATATAATATTAGAGAAAAGAGTATCAAAAATTGAATAGCAGTTATTAGAGTAAGAGGCTTATGGGGTTAGTACGGTTTATCCCCTGCTGGTAGCATCTCCCAGATCGGGGATGTTACAAGGAAAAAACCAGTAAGATAACAAAAGTAGTAAATCAAGGTTAGTCTTGAGAGTCCCAATGGATCGATATGCCAAAGAGGATTTAGAGAATTCCAGATCCCCAAACCCAGACCCAGATCCACAAGCAGGAAATAGGAATGGTTTTTACCTTACCCCCAACAATCTGATAGAGACAAGACCTCAAACTATCTAGTCTTCGAACCCTCCAGTGGCACCAGATAAGGACGTTATCCTGATAGAGCCTACCTCATACCTACCTTACATGAGGAATAGACCCTAGCAGAACACATATCACCAGAACAATGATATTGAAGCCCGTTGAGACATAAAATGTTTACCCTAGTCCATAAAAGCATAGGCATAGATGACCATAAGAAATCTGACGAGAGTTCACGTAGGATCTTGGAAGGTAGATCACCAGAAAAAAGATTAAAGAAGTTTCGAGGTTATTAGGAAGAGAACCCAGTGTAGCCTAGAGAACAAGACAAGTCAACACAAGGTTTGTAGCACTAATAAAAGTCCACAGGATAGACCAATACAGTAGAACCTAAGGATCAGCCCACCAGCCAGTAGAAAACCATGGAAGTATAAAAGATTAGACCCGTGAGGTTGGGGATATTTAGAAGTGATGAAGGCACTAGTATGGACTATATAACAAAATGCCATAGTTGTGATTGGTGGCAAGAGCAAATCGCAGAGATTAAGGAAATAGCCAGAAGAGCGAACCACCACTAGCCTCAGTAGCATGGCGTAGAGCCAAAGAATAGTATATGAAGACAACAAGAAGAAAATAGAAGTGGCTAGAAGATTTAATACGTACAATGAAATAAGAAAATACGTTTGAAGACAGTAAGATAAGTGAAGACCTCGAAGAAATCAATAAAGAGTAATGAATCTTAAGACATGGAGTAGTCGACCAGGTCCCCGTAGAACGAATGACGACCCTCCCTTCCAGAAACCTCAATTCTACAAAGCGTGCAAACACCTAACCAGAGCGTCACCAAGCTTAAGTGTAAAGTAGAAGTGTGTATTTGAAGATCCTTAAGGAAGGAATATGCTCAATTTAGAATCTAGTAAAGATAATGAATAGTGAATAGGGGCAATTGACAGATTTGGTAGATTGGGAGATAGCTAGACAACCAAATCGATAAGTCCAGTATAATAAAGATAAAAATCATGAGATAGAATAGTACGATGCCACAGTAAGTTGAGTTAAGTTTGGAAGCAACCGATGAATTAAGGAGCCCTTAAAGAAGTAAGGACTTAGAGGAACGAAAAGACCAGGAAAAATCACTCTTAAGAATATGGTGTAAAACTTATAAAAAGTCTCATGGTAGTGAAAAGGAAATACTAGGGTAAAGATTAGCCCCTAAACCAAAAATTTAGTAAGAGATATCTTAAGCAATCAAGTTAATAGGGTCTTCAAGAAAGTAAAGGTGTAATGAGTTCAAAGATCTGAGACAAGAAAGAAACCTTATAGCTGAGTAAGTTTCTTAAGGAATAATAGCAAATAGAGGTTAGCGGCATTCAGAGTGAGAAAGAAACGACTTCGGAAGATTTAATAATAGAGACTAAACAGAAAAGAGTTCAGAGATGGCAAGAGAATGGTTTTAGAGACCATAAGTCTATAGGGATTTTTCAGAAGAGGTGGTGTTTATAATAGTTGAAAATGATCGAAAGTAAAGTTTGAGAAGGCAAACCAAACACTTTTAGCAGTAGTACCCTACCGTAAGGAGAGATATCAGATATATACATTCATGAGAGTTTTAGGCTCATATATGAGCAATATGTGTATTTAGATCATCATAATTAGAAAACCTCGGGATAAGCCTCCCACCCTCCCACCCTCGATGGACAACAATGGTAGAAATGGATCTTCAAAGTTACTTCAAGATATTCCCAGAAATAAGTGAAAGTATAGTAAAGGAAGATCAGAAGAATAAGACTTTCAGATGCAGTTTAAGAACGAAATAAAGTAAGAGATAGTTCTGAGTAAAAGAGTTAAGAAAAAAGTTGATAAGATGGAGTAGTACAGAATAAAGTAGTAGTGAAGTAACAGCTGAGATTATAAGGAACCAAGGTTTGATGAATGGTGAGTATGTATAGAAAGATGATATTTCTCAGAAAAGAAGGCAGAGACATAGACCACGAGAGTTCTTAGTATAGCATAAGACAAGGCAGAAGGCAATAAGAGTGCAAAGGAAAACGTTTAGAAGTAAAGCTGCAGAGGTACAACGGCAGTAGTAAAAAGATACCTAATAAGTAAAAGCAAAGTGTGTAACTACAAGGTTTTGTAGTATCGAAATGCAACCAAAGATCCCTTACATGTTAGTTCACGTAAAGCACATTAAGTGCCCAACCTCAAACTTAGTTGACCAAACCACTACGAGTTTGGGATGGCCTAAGCCACGGGTATGGGTGGTTTGGTAAATATGTAGAATAGTACGAATCAAGGGGATAAGTTACTACAAGTTGCGATTAGTATAAGGACTAAATCCTCAAGGCATGTGATGTTCGCATGTATTTGAGAGATGACCATTAACAGTACTAGAACAGGGAAGGCAAATCAGTAAGGAATAACGTAACTAGATTTATAGCAACAATGAACATAAAATATGAAATGAACATGAACTATAGCTAGAACCGAGTCGCTAGAGTCCCTATTTATAGCAATAAGTGATGTTTAAGAAAAAGTATGAATACAGTTCAGCTCCCAGCAAAGCTACCAGAACCTAACCTACTTAGTATAAACCCGTTGGATGAACTACTACAAAGGAAAAAAGGCATATAAAGAGTCAGACCTTGCACCACAGGGTCCTAAGTTATACAGATAAGTAGAGGCAAGAGAATTGTAGAAAGGAACTGGTAAGCAGCCTAGTATGAAGGTAGATGTATATACCTTCCGGAGTCAAAGCCAAAGTAAAAGAACCCAATTAGAGAAGCGCAAATACTGATGAGTGGTATTTATATCACTATTTCCCACTCATTTATCCTAATATTTTGTATAGTTTCTTGAGTCTTGTGAATATTTTGATGTGTTTTGTGTTATTTCGTAGATAAATAAAGTTTCAGGACATTCTGGAGGTGATTTGGGGCAAAACAGTGAAAATTGGACAAAAAGGGCAAAATCGTCATTGCAGCGTCGCGATGCTGAAGCCTTGCGCGTCGCGACGCCCAGGATGCGCCGAATGTGCTAACATGCGCCGTCAGCCACGTGTCAAAATCTGATAGGTTGGACTTGCTAACGTGCGCCGGATCTTGCTAACGTGTGCCGGATCTTGCTAATGTGCGCCGGATCTAGCTAACGTGCGCCGCATACCACGTGTCATCACCTCATTGGACCACCCAACCGCGCGTGCCATGTGTCGCATCTCTCTTCGACCGAATAATCAACGAATCAGAGCATGCCACGTTTCACTATTCTATTAGACCGAATTTACACCCAATCACAAGATTACACGTGGCACGATTTCATTGGACCGCATCGCCAGCTAACCAGAGCGTGTCACCAATTATTGTGCCGACAGCCGCGTGGTCAACGTACGCGTGGACTCCAGAAACTGTTGCTAGCGTCGCGACGCTAGTGTATTTTCAGCGTCGCGACGCTGGACCAAAATTTGCCTATAAAAGGAGGCCGCCATTTCAGTTTTAGTTGCACCATTCTCTCTCATTTCTTTGATGTAAATCAGGAGTTTCTCTCTCTAATCTCTTTTAATTTAAGTTTTGTAATTAATTACATTTTGTAATAGTAATTACTTTCTGTAATAGTAATAGTAATAGTAATTTATCTTGTTTTTTACTATTTCAGTTTTACTATTCAAACCATGATGAGGTAACTTCTCCTTGCTAAGGTGAAAGGTAATTCTTTTTACTGTTACTATTTAGATTAATCTCCCTTAAATATAATATATTTACTATTTAAAATTTGACTTAATACGGATACCGCCATATTGGTCGGTTGACTATTAAAATTTAAAAAAAGGTTTAAACCTGACTAATCCAGGATACCGCCTATAGGCTGGTTGATAATTAAATTTTCTTACCGCCTATATGGCAGGTTCATGGACAAATCATACCGCCTTTATGGCTGGTCGGACTTAATTTGAATTAATCAGGTTACCGCCTATATGGCTGGTTGGTAATATTATCACAAGTTTATATATTATTTTATGGGAGATATCTAAAATAGTAAATAGTAAAAGTAATTCCTTTTACCTTAGCATTTTATTTTATTGTTATTTACTTTTCAGTATTTACTTTACCTCATTTACTATTTCGCATTTTTACTTTATGGCTTTTACTTTTAAGTTTTTTACTAGCCCTAGCCATGTGTCATAACTAAGTTAGTTATCTAGGGTTGTGATGAATTTCAATATCACTGGTTTATAAGAGTTAGATTATAGTTTGGGTAATATAAAGATTATTTATTGAGTCTTAATCTTAATGCTTTTTATTAACTGGCCATTAATAAAATTGATTAGGTAAACTTAAAATGAACTAGACATAGGGATTTTAAGTTTAAGACCTTAGACTCAATAGCCCACGATCTTCCTTGATGATAGATAACTCTTTTAATAGATTTCCTTACATGATAGGAATATACCTGTCGGGCAGGGGTAGCCTTAATTGGAACTTAATCTTAATGAATCTAGGTAATTTGGTTGACATAGACATATGGTTCAATTGGATTATACTAGGTATTTGTAATTGACCATCGGAAGAGGCTTTCACTTAATTTAGTGTTCTAGGTTAATAAATCAATATATTACCCAACTATAGGATAACCACTTCATCTTTAAATAATATTGAAAAGATTCACAACCCTAGATAGTTTTTAATATTGAATTTTCTTAAAACTTACTTTCGAACAATTTATTTACTTGTCTTTAAATTTAGAATCGTCGCCATTTCAAATCAATCAAACAACCTGTTAGATACTAGTAATCATTTGACCTCATAAAATTAATAGCTTAGGTATTAAGTCCTCGTGGGATCGATATTTTATACTACTTGAACGATACGTACGCTTGCGTTATACGTGTGTGTTTACGCCGGTCAAGTTTTTGGCGCCGTTGCCGGGGACTTATTTATCTTTCACTATTAGTTTTAGGTTAGATACCGTTACTTGTATCTAATTTTTCTTTTTACTTATGTTTTTATTTTCTTGTGTTTCAGGTTCTCAGAAACTTTATGAGATGAACCAGAAGCTTTGAACTTCGACCGCTTGACCCGGAAATTGAAAGAACCATCAGACAGTTGAGAAGGGAACGGCGAGAAAGCCAAGCCAGAAGCTTTAGTCACATGGAACCTGAACCTTTGAAGTTTGCACCACCAATTCCCATTCGAGACAGAACCATTCCGGTGGTTGACAGACTCATTTCTTGTATTGTACTTCCTCATTTACCAGCAAATGCGTGGTGACATCAAAACATGCATTCAGATGATTCAGCAGTCAGTTCAGTTTGGAGGAAATGCAATTGAAGACCCTAATACCCACATCAGCAACTTCCTGGAAGTTTGCGGCACTTCAATTACAACCGAGAGGCTGAAGAAGCAATTAGACTGCGTTTGTTTTCCATACTCCTTGAAGGACAGAGCTAAAGCTTGGCTACATTCACTACCAGCAGGTTCTATCACAACTTGGAACATTTTAGCCACCAAATTTCTTGCAAAGTACTTTCCACCAGCCAGAACTGGAAAACTAAGAAATGACATCACATCCTTTGTACAACAAGACTCGGAAAACTCTCTACGAAGCTTGGGAAAGGTACAAAGATTTGCTCCGGAAATGTCCTCATCATGAGATTCCAAAATGGCTTCAAGTCCAAACTTTCTATAATGGACTTTCTGGAATAATGAGAACCACAATCGATGCTGCTGCTGGAGGAGCCCTGATGGCAAAAGGAGAAGATCAAGCCTGGGACATTGAAGAAGAAATGGCCAACAACAATTCTTTGTGGCCAACAGAAAGGAGCATGATCCAAAGAATTGCAGGAGGAATTATGAAAGTGGAGTCAATACCAAGCTGGATCAGATATGCAATTTCATGGAGACTTTTACCACTGGATCCACAAGTTCACTATATGGACGAGCACCGGAACCAAACCAACTTGAAGAAACTGTGAATTATGTCAATAATTTCAACAGACAGGGGAACAATCCATATTCCAACACCTACAACCCAGGGTGGAGGAATCATCCTAATTTTTCATGGAGTAACAATTCAGGGCAAAAGAACAATCCACCACCTGGATTCCAACAGAACTATTCACCACCTGGATTTCAGCAACAAAACAGAGGCCAGGAGCAGACAAATGAACCAGGAATAGCAGAAGTGCTGGCTCAGTTAAAAAAGTACGATGCTATGATTTAGAGCCAATCAGCTTCTATTAAAGCACTGGAGAATCAAATCGGCCAACTGGCCAATGCTCAGAGTTACAGACCACCAGGAAATCTTCCCAGCAACACAGAACCAAATCCAAGGAACCGAGGAAAGGAGCAAATTCAAGCCATTACTTTGAAAAGCGGTACTGAGATCAACAAAGATGTATGGATCAGGCAACAATTGAGGAAATTCCAAAAGATGCAGTTCCACAGATGGAGGAGAAAAAGAAGCAAAGGAAAAGAAAAAGATCAGATCATTCCACCTCCACCTTTTCCTCAGCGACTTCAGAAAAACAAACTGGACAAGCAGTTTGCTCGTTCTTGGAGAAATTCAAAAAGCTGCATATCAACATTCCATTTGCAGAAGCCTTGGAAGAAATGCCCAGCTATGTAAAATTCATGAAAGATATTCTTTCACGAAAATGGAGATTGGGAGACTACGAAACAGTAGCATTAACGGAAGAATGCAGCGCCATTATTCAGAGGAAACTTCCCCCGAAGTTGAAAGATCCTGACAGTTTCACAGTTCCATGCACCATTGGAGAACATTACATCGGTAAGGCTTTATGTGATTTAGGAGCCAGTGTTAACTTGATGCCTTTTTCTATTTACAGGAAACTGCAGATTGGAGAAGCAATGCCTACCTCAGTTTCATTGCAACTTGCGGACCGAACACTTGCATTTCCAAGAGGTGTTGTTGAAGATGTGCTGGTGAAAGTAGACAAACTAATTCTCCCAGCAGATTTCATCATCCTTGAAATGGAAGAAGACAAAGAAATACCTATTATTCTTGGTAGACCATTACTGGCTACAGGTAAAAATGTGATTGATGTGCAAAAAGGAGAACTAACCATGAAAGTGCAGGACCAAGAAGTGACCTTTAATGTTTTCAAAGCCATGAAATTCCCCGAGCGATGAAAAGGAAGAAGAATGTTTCAGAGTTGATGTTGTTGAAAGTATCGTTCAAAATACTGAGCCAAATCCCACAGATACACTTGAAGCTTGCATCACCAACATGACTGACAGTGAGCTAGATGCTGAAATCCTGGAATGTATCAATTACCTTGACAAACCATTCCGATTCAAAGCGACACCGCCAGTTGAAAGCTTGGAACTGACCAAGAAAGATCAAATCAAGCCTTCGATTGAAGAACCACCACAGCTGGAGCTGAAGTTACTTCCGAGCCATCTCAGGTATGCATTTCTTGGAAACACTTCTGAATTACCTGTTATTATTTCTTCTTTACTAACATTGGAACAGAAGAAAAGCTACTGAGAGTATTACGAGAACACAAAAGAGCCATTGGCTGGACTATAGCAGACATTCGAGGCATTAGTCCATCATTTTGCATGCACAAGATTCTGATGAACGATGAGTACAAACCACACAGTGGAGCATCAACGGAGACTTAATCCAATCATGAAGGAAGTCGTGAAGAAAGAAATAATCAAATGGTTGGATGCTGGCATCATTTACCCAATTTCAGATAGTAGTTGGGTGAGTCCTATGCAGTGTGTACCAAAGAAAGGAGGAACTACTGTGGTTACCAATGAAAAGAATGAGTTAATTCCAACAAGAACGGTGACTGGATGGAGAGTATGCATGGATTACCGAAAGCTGAACAAAGCCACGAGAAATGACCATTTTTCGCTACCATTCATTGACCAGATGTTAGACAGACTGGTAGGACATGAGTTCTATTGCTTTCTGGACGGATATTCAGGGTACAATCAGATTGCCATTGCCCCAGAAGATCAGGAGAAAGCCACATTTACATGTCCCTATGGTACTTTTGCTTTCCGCAGGATGCCATTTGGATTATATAATGCCCCCGCACTTTTCAGCGTTGCATGATGGCCATATTCTCAAACATGCTGGAGCAGAGTATGGAGGTTTTCATGGATGACTTTTCTGTATTTGGAGATTCTTTTGATCATTGTTTGCAAAATTTGGAACAGGTGTTACAAAGATGCGAAGATACAAACTTTTGCTCAACTGGGAGAAATGTCATTTCATGGTACAGGAGGACATTGTTCTTGGACACCGGATCTCACAAAAGGGGATTGAGGTAGACAAAGCAAAGATAGAGACAATTGAAAAACTACCTCTACCGACATCTGTCAAAGGGATTCGGAGCTTTCTCGGACATGCAGGTTTTTATAGGAGATTTATAAAAGATTTTTCCAAGATTGCAAAACCTCTTTGCAATCTTCTGGAGAAGGATGTGCCTTTCAACTTCACCAAAGAATGCCAGGAAGCTTTTGAGATCTTAAAACAAAAGCTGATTTCTACCCCCATCATTGTAGCACCAGACTGGACCCTTCCATTTGAAGTGATGTGCGATGCTAGTGATTTTGCTGTAGGTGCAGTTCTGGGACAAGGCAAAGCAAAGATTTTCCACACCATTTACTACTCCGGCAAATCTCTGAATGAAGCTCAACTCAACTACACAACCACTGAAAAGAAGTTGCTCGCAGTTGTGTACGCTTTTGACAAATTCCGCTCCTATCTGCTGGGTCCCAAAGTGGTGGTCTACACAGATCATTCAGCAGCAATCAAATATCTGATCACAAAGAAAGATGCCAAACCCAGATTGATCCGTTGGATACTTCTTCTGCAAGAATTCGACGTGGAGATCAGAGACAGGAAAGGAACAGAGAATCAGGTGGCAGATCATCTATCGAGGCTCGAGAATGGAGAACAGCTGACAAAGATCTGTCAATCAAAGAAACTTTTCCAGATGAACAGCTGTTTGCCATGAAACAACAAGAAGTCCCTTGGTATGCTGACTATGTCAACTACATTGTGTCAGGAAAATGGCCGTTAGAATGGACAACTCAGCAACGGAAAAATTTCTTCAAAAAAGAAGTCAAGCACTATGTCTGGGATGAACCGTACCTGTTCAAACGCTGTGCTGATCAATTATTGAGACGGTGTGTTCCACATGAGGAAATCAACAATGTTTTGCAGCACTGTCATTCATCACCATATGGCGGACACTTCAGCGGAAATAAAAAACTGCAGCAAAAGTTCTTCAATCAGGTTTGTTCTGGCCCACTCTTTTTAAAGATGCTTATCTTTTTGCTTTTCAATGTGACAGGTGCCAGAGAACAGGGAATATATCGAGGAGAAATGAAGGACCGTTGCAAAACATTCTAGAAGTGGAAATATTCGATGTGTGGGGAATTGATTTCATGGGACCCTTTGTTCCATCATTCGAAACATGTACATCCTGGTTGCTGTAGACTACGTCTCCAAATGGGTCGAAGCAGTTGCACTGCCATCCAATGATTCAAAAGTGGTGATCAAATTCCTTAAAAAGAACATTTTCACGCGATTCGGAACACCTCGTGCAATCATCAGCGATGGTGGCTCACATTTCTGTAACAGATATTTCGATGCACTCCTATCCAAATACGGAGTTACTCACAAGGTTGCCACAACTTACCATCCACAGTCAAATGGACAGGTTGAGGTTTCAAACAGGGAAATCAAAAGAATCCTAGAAAGAACCGTTGGATCAATAAGGAGAGACTGGTCAACAAAACTAGATGATGCATTATGGGTCTACAGGACAACTTACAAGACACCCATTGGTGTGTCGCCATATCGATTGGTGTTGGGAAAGCGTGCCATCTGCCAGTTGAGCTTGAGCACAAGGCGTACTGGGCACTGAAGAAGTTGAATTTTGATTCACAAGCTGCATGAGAGAAAGACTTCACCAACTCAACGAATTGGAGGAATTTCGCCTACAGGCTTATGAGAATGCCAATTATACAAGGAAAAGACCAAGAAATGGCATGACCGAAAAATAGTTCACAGAAATTGGAACCAAGGCAGCAGGTGTTGTTGTTCAATTCGAGGTTGAAACTTTTTCCTGGAAAGTTGAAATCTATGTGGTCAGGACCATTTGTGATCTCTCAGGTTTTACCTTATGGAGCTGTTGAGTTACTGGATCCCAATACCAACAACACATTCAAGGTTAACAGTCAGCGTGTCAAACACTACTGGGGAGAATCATTTGAGCGACAAAAAGAAAGTGTCACACTTTCAGATCCAGCTTAACGTTCAAGAAGTCAAGTCTAGCTGACGACTCTAAACTTAGCGCTCGCAGGGAGGCAACCCATGCAATTTGTGTATATATTGTGATTTGGTGTGATTTAATTTTTGTGTGTTTAGTTTTTGCAGATTAAGTCATTTCAAGATGGAAGAAGCTCTCGCAAATCTTCACAAGCAATTTCCTTCTCTCCCTCAAAAATATCTGATGAAAGTCTACAAAGCTCGCTTGGAACGGATGAGGTTACTAACAATTCACGGTGTTCCTAATGATATTCGTTGGGTAATTGAAGCACGGGTCCGATTGGCAGGTGAGTCTTCTGACTCTTTTATTTCACATCTGCCTGGTTTTGGAAGAAGCACCTATGCAAAGAAACGTAGAGCTAAGCAAATGGGTGTTTGTTACAAATGTGCACGATGGAATTGCAACACTCGTTGTCGTTCTTTAGGAATGGTGTCTGATAATCGCGAAGACAAAATTAATTCATTAGGGATGGCTTGAGTAAGGAGTCTGTAGATGAAATATCTTCAACTCTTGAGATGCATCCCAGTGGATATGTTCATATAGCCATTCGCAAATTACATACACAATTTCAAAAAGAAAGACAACAGTTAAAGTCTCGGGAATCTGACTCAAAAAGACCCTGTTTGCCAATTATAAGAAAATTGGATGGGAAGCTTGTCCCTGACGCATAGACGTCAACCAAGCCGCTATTTTTTCTTGTAAATATTTTATCTCTTTATCTTTTCCTAATAATTGTAATTTGTTTTGTTATTTTCTTTTATTTTCTCCGACAGGATCCAGCCCTTTTTGACTAATCACGATATTATTTCGCTACTAATCGTCATCTTAAAGATACTTGTGCTATTTTTACTCACCCTTTTCAGGTACTATAAAATCAGCTCGTCATTGTACTTTTGAAGGCATCCAAAGTTGAGAGAAATACATAAAAAATAAAAAAATGGAAGCCACTTCAAGAAGACGAGTTGAAAACATCTGTGTGTTCTGCGGTAGTAGTGTTGGTACTAAGCCACAATACATAGAAGCAGCACAGGAATTGGGTCGAGTCTTAACTGCGAGAATATGCACTTGATATATGGCGGAGGAAATCTTGGACTTATGGGGATCGTTTCAAAGGCTGTACAAGAATGAAGGCAGTCACGTTTTTGGAATCATCCCAAAACCCTTGGCAGAGGCAAATCTTATTGAACCATCAAACGGAGAGGAACTGATTGTGCCAGGTATGTCTGAACGACTAGTGGAAATGATTAACCGTGCTGATGCTTTTATTGCTTTGCCAGGTGGCTTGGGTACATTGGAGGAAATTTTTATTGTGTTATCTTGGGCGAACCTGAACATACACCAGAAACCAATTGGACTGCTCAACGTTGATGGATTTTATGATTTTCTTTGTGTGTTTCTTGATGATGCTCGGAGAAATGGGTTCGTGTCGAAACCTTTAAAAGAACTCCTCTTTAACTGCCAGAACTGCTGCTCCGGATCTAATAGACCAACTCATAGCCTATGAACCACGAGTTGACCCTATTCCCATAGCGTCACTGTTTGTAAATGATATTGTATTATTGTACAAAATTAACTATGTGATAATGAAATTGCCTTTTGCCGTTTTGTA
>SKCR01039560.1:0-15907 GCA_019454045.1 Zanthoxylum bungeanum | reverse complement strand
GAATTAGACTTTTCAACACGAAAAGTCGCTGTTTCGACCGTAGATACCTAAGTTTAGGACTACCCTTTGGGTATGTACTTAAATTAGGAACTGTTAAATGTAACTAGTTTGACTAGAGACACTATCTCTATATCAGTGTTAATCCGTTACGGATAAACCTTTATATTATAGAACACTAAGTGTTTTATTATATAAAGATGATACTGAGATAATTACATTAGATGTAAATAACAGAATTTATATTTTGAATATAAATAAAATCTCAAACATATAAAATGACAATAAATAGCTCAAATTGATTTGATCAATATAGACTTATTTATGGCATTGTTGTCTAGGACACAATTTAATGAGACTCGTATATCCACACTTTTGAAGAGTGGGTACTAGGACTGATTTGACTATTCAAATAAGGTCTGCGAATCTAGTTTATTAGGTAAAGTACCTAAAATACTATTTGCTTGGTAATAGTAAAAGGGCCACCGATCTGTTAGCCCTATTCATGGTGAAGTAAGTGGGCCCATATCTAGCTAGGCTAGATGTGAACATGAATATTTCGTGACCTTAAAACGGATGTGGCATCACGTTATGGTTATGTGTTTCTTTTGAAGAACACAAATCGGAAACTTTTAGAGTTTCGAACACGAAATAGAAAACAGATCGGCTATAGTATTATGCCGCCACGGTAAGACCGTATTGGAAAATACTTAAGCAGTAAGTTTCATATGTACTTAAAGAGTATAGTATTCTTTCAAATGAGGCATCCTCCCGAAACACGTCAAAGTGACGGTGTGTCCGAACGATTAACCGAATCATATTAGACATGATAAGATTAATCAAGAGTCGCTCTGAGCTACCTTTCCTTCAACGGGATAAGTTTTAACAGTGCAATAACTTATTTAGAATAAGGTTCCATATAAATCTATTTGACAGATGTCATATAGGATATGAACAGGGAAGAAACGAGGTTTCTCATTCCTGATAATTTGGGTATGCCAAGCATAACGTTTGGATGATACCAAAACTAAGGACCCAAACAGGATAAGTGCAATAAGGTTATCCTAAGGGAAACCATAAGTATAGTACTTATAAATCTCACATGAGAACAATGTGATTGTTGCTCACCATGCGGTTTTTCCTGAGAGGAATACCGATATGTAGTGGTCAGTGGGAGGATAGTGATACTCGATGAAAATCGGAGTAATACTGTTCAAGGCACAAGGTCCGTAATGGAACACAAATAGTTCATCAATCATGAATCTGTACCATTAATCTTCGAATACACAAGAACTGAGTAGATCGGATAGAGTCAGAAAACAACCTAGGTTATGGGTTTCTGATCTAACCTCATAAAGATGTCAATCTTATGAAGGTATATCCACCGACTACGTTTTGAGGAAGTGATACGAGGTATCGACTCCCTATTATGGCAAAGTGTCATGAGTCCGAAATGGATTCCATGTATAACAACTATTTTGGATACTAGTTGTTGTACCACAAGGCATTGTGCCTATTGGTACATTAAACGTCTTCAAGGAAGACATACATGGAAGGCAACATACCAACGTACAAAGCTGGGCTTTTGACGGAAAGGTATCGTTATCAACATGTGTTAATAACGATTCAACCTTTTACCTGTTGCCATGGTAAATCCATTTTGAAGATTGCTTGTTATAACTGCAATTTCATTTATGAATGTGTCAGTTGCAGATCAAAATCGCTTTCCTGAATGGAAAAGGAAACCTTTTGGAGGATGCTTGCAACATCCTGACGATTTTGTTATAACCGAACAAACAAGTTTGCTGTTTTTCGATCCATGTTTGGATTGAAGCAAGCATAGGTTCTGGAATTATCGTTTTGATGTAATCATAATGGTTTATGATTTAATTCAAAACGAAATGATTCTTGTGTATATAAGAGGTTAGTGGGAGAGCATGATAGTTAAATTCCCATAAAACAATCGGTGAAAGCTTGGTTTCATAAGAAATTCTCCGTGGAATTCTGGGGAAGTAACAACCTTTATTCAGGAATAAAGATCTACATGGATAGATTGGAGTTTTTAACACTCTCTGGAAATTGTACATTTAAAATGTACTTGATATGGTGTCTCATACGCTTTGAGCATATGGAGTCACAATCAGGACAATCCAAGTGATAGTCCTGGATTGAAGTTAAGGACATCTATCTTAGTATGTTAGAGAAAACTAAATATGCTGTCTTTAACTATGGAGTAGGAGAACTTGAAGTGACTAGGATCACTGCTGCAAGTTTCCAAACGGTAAATACTGCGGTACTATAAAGTTTGAACACTGGACAGTGAGCTGGAAATATTCCGAGCAAGATAACTGTTGCCGAATTAACAACAAATGCGGATTATTGCTGCAGCTGAGGCAGCAATAGAAGCCATTTGGATCGATAATAATCTAATTAAATTAGATATAGTTCTTTAGCCAGCTGAGCTAGGCGTCAGCACAGGCTAAGGAATTAAGGTCTCATCGACGATCCAGTATATACTTCTATATCAATCTGATTCGTTCAGATCATACATCGTGGGATGTGATTGATCGTGTAAATCGCGTCAGACGATAATTAAAAACAAACAAATCCGCTGAGAAAACCTTTCCTCAACAATTTGAGCGAACCGTTCATAGTGTGGACAAAATGACCCATAGCGTCACTATTTGCACAGATCATTGTGTTGTTGTAGAAAATTAACTATGTGACAAGGAAATTGCACTCTCATCATTTGTGATTAGATCACCATAGATATATAAATGAAGAGAGGTCCCTATGATTAGTTCCTGGATTGAGAATGATATGAGACAGTATCAGTCTCCGAAGGATTAATCATTAAATATCCCTAGCCGGAGTATTATCGAGACTGGACATCGATAATGCGGAATAGGCTAGTATTGCACTTGTGTGCGTTGTGAGGGCACAACGGCATAGTTCTCATATATATAAGTATCGGATACTTATGCAAGTGCGATAGGAGGTCGTGTTTCACCGATGGTACGGGAAACAGCTTCGCTCTGGATAGACCCCTCGGAATCCCATTGGTATTATGACTATGTGTCTATGGGAGGCCGAAATCAAGGTAGGTGTGTATAGTCTTAACCTGAGACTTACATCGCTAATACTTACGATAATCGATAGACTTTGGTCTTGGTGGTACAGGGCTTTAACCGGTTCTGCGTACACCACTTCTGGGTTTATCAGAGAGTCGTAGTGTATTGGGTGTGATGTCAAGACGGAAGTATCACTTCAGTCATAGTGGAGATGATGTCACGCAGGATACGGTACTAGTGCTCTTGAGTGATGCGCATCCAATCGGGATATTGTGACCAGGTCATGAATATCCGATTATAGAGACTATGTTACCAGACATCCGATATGTGTTTCGGACGGGGCAGACACTTATCCAGCCCCAGCCCTAGCACGTGACTATCCGATACTGGGCCGATATGCACAATACAATTGGTATACTACGCTTGATACAGATCTTGTATATTCTTAAATGGATATGTCCGGAGAATTGGGAAGACTTGGTGCTTTGCTAGGAGTCGACCTTGTCTCGTAAATCGGTAGAACGTAGTACTTGGTACGTACGTGATTCGGATACTCCGACGACCGTATTTACTGCCAATTATCCGGGGATCTCATGGGTCGCTTCCCGATAATCCACCGATGACGCATAACTCGCACTCTTGAATAATCTGGGATTATATAGAAGAGAGAGAAAATTAATCTAGGATTAATTACGGAGATATTTTATCTAGGATAAAATATCGTCTAGAGAGAGATAACGATTAATTTGGAATTAATCGGTAAATTAATATATTCGATATATTAAACGAAATTAGATTTCGACGCGGAATTAAAATTAGATTTTAATTCGGGCGAACGAATTAATTTAGAATTAATTCGTTAGCGACGTGAATAGTGAATTCGCTAGGCGTAATCATTTAATTACGACGCGACGGAAAAATCGTTAATTTGGAATTAGCGAACCCGAGCCCGAGTGTGATTGCGAGCGCATTCGTATTTCGAATTCGAGTGCGGCGTCGCAAGTCGCATCAAGCGTCAAATCATTAGTCGCATCAAGCGTCAAATCACTTGTCACTTTGAGTGATGTGACTTGACAACATGTCACTTTAATAAAGGTTGATGTGAATAGTGATGGACTTAGATGTGTAATTGATGTGCATAGTGGTTTACCTTTTGTTTGATTTTTTAAATTCAAATTAAAGGTAATGCAAATGAAATTAAAGTAAATTTCACACAAGTATATAAAGATTATACTTCAAATGCAAATCAAATTAAACTTAACACATTTTTCATCTCTCTCATTTCTCTCTCAAACTCACGCCCAAACAAAAAAATATTGGACTGGTTTTGAACCAGAAAATGGCGTGAATAAGGGAAGCAAGAGTTGGGTTTTTATGGCAAAAACTCAAGTGCTAGCACACTACGAGACTTGCGAAGGTGGTAGGGAGGTTCACCCATGAGGCGGGACCGTCCGACGGGCTTGGAGCTTCGAAATGAGACCAAAACTGCCCAAACCAGTGCAGTGAACTGCACAGCAGTGTGGCGCCAAAACAGTGAGCATTTTGGGCTTTGTTCGTCTTCAAATCGACTCAACCGATCGATGTGAGTATTCCGCTACCTCCGTTGATGTATTCACACATTGTTTTCATGTCTTGTTTGATCTTGGGACCTAGATAATAACCAACAATGGCATCAAGAGCCTAGGTTCAAGCATGAAAAATTTGATTGGGCATTTGAATTTAGTTAAATTGTTTGATTGAGCATGTTTAAATGATGTTGAATTGAAGTTTGGATTGGATCAATTTCATGAAAATTGATTTGGAATAATTTTCCCCAAAATATGATGTTGGCCGAATGTAAAGGAAATTTTTAATTCTTGGAATTTTTGTTTTTGATTCATTAGATGAATTAGAATCATTTAGGATGATGTTAATTTAAGGTCAATTGGATTGATTTTGAATTGAACATAAATCCCAAATTTTTCCCTTGGCCGAATGATTATGCCCTAATGTCTTGGTAATTTTGATTTTTTGAACATTGGATGTGTGGAAATCATTCGGGATGTTGATTTAATGTCGATTGTGGGTTAATTGGATTGAAACCGAATCGGACATAAAATCCCTCCCTTGGCCGAGACCTAAAGCATGTAAATGGGTTTGATTTTTTCATTTATGTGTTGGACATGATAATGATAATGAGCATGATTAATTGGACTAATATGGTGTTTTAGAAATATTGATTTAGTTGATTAATCATGTAATACACTTTAGTTTAATTGAATATGAAATTGGATTTTGTATATTTAATTAATTGGGCCTAATTTTGGAATTGGACTTTAATGTTGTAATTGGGCTTATTGGGCTTGATTTTATCAAGTTGGGTTTAGGCCAATGGATTGGATCCAATTGGGCCCAAAACCACTTCCGTTAAGCCCAAATGCGACTTAATGAACCTTTAAAGTTCAATTGGGCCTAATGGGCCAAGATTGATTTATGGGCTTAGGGTAAATCCCGGATTGGACTTTGGTTATCGGTTTGACCCGAGTTGACCAAAAGTCCACGCCTTAAGAAATCAATTAAAAGCCCATTGGACTTTAATTGAATTGACGTTGGACGTTAATCGGTCTTTGAGACGCGTTACGATTAAATTTGGAATTTAAATCGTAAAAGGTTTATTAATAAAGTGTAATATTTAATTTGGAATTGAATAGTGAATTAGTATTAAATACATGTTAAATTAGATTTAATGATGTAGTTTAATTTAATTCATGAATTCGTACTTTGAGTACTTATTCGCAAAAACGAGTTTGACTCGAACAAAATCAAATCGTTGTTTGAACATTGGATGATCACTTAATTATCAGATTAATTAATTTGATTAGATTGATTGATAGCATGCTTATGTGTGTGAATACGTGGTTGTGTTGTATGAATAATGTATATCGGATGGATATTAGTGGGTGGGGCAATTTTAGAAATTGTTGTAATAAATTCGATTTATTAAATTGGACCTGCGTGTCCAGCCTTATCACCTTCATTCTCTTTGTATTCTCTTCTCACCTATTCCCCTCCATGTAAATGAGGTTTCTTTAGAAGTGTAGTGTAACGGGTAGAAGTAATACAAGTGCTAGCTTGAGTGAGAAAGGGAGAGATTTGATCTAGGATCAATGTGTAAAGTATGTATTTAGAATGCATGTTTAAGGGTGTATGATGATGAGACCTTAACAAAGATAATTAAATTGGTAGCCAATTTGCACGCGAAAAACCCTCGTTAAATATCAAGCGTTTATTTTCCTTCCATTGAGTGATTCTTGCTCAAGATCCGAGATTGGCAGGGGTTGTTGGCCAAAGTCAAGCCCTTGTCCGTCGAAGATGTGTTTTAATCACGAGGCTTTGTTCCATATCGGTGTCGTGTCCAAGTTGTGGTTTGTTGGCCAAAGTCAAGACCACTTCTTGTCCATTGACATTGATTACGAAGCTTCCATGTCAATGGGTCCGCGCTTGACTGGGATCACTAGGTTTGTTGTGCCAAAGCCAAGGCCTAGTTGATTCAGAGGAAAAAGGTTAGGGTATATATTCGATATATAGGCATATATTAGATATATGTTTGGGACTTGGATGTCCACCTACTGGATCTAGGAGTTGGATGAGATCCAATTGATCTTCGAGATCTACCTAGTTAATTATCATACAATTTGTTGGCCAAAGTCAAGATTGTGTGATATTTAACGGGATCCTAGCCCACTAGGAAACACGGTTTCCCGAGTACTCGACAGAGGGTTAGAGGCTCGACGAAAAATAGTGGGAGGCAAGTATTGAATTTGCAACATTCGTTCGAATACTCGCTAAACGCGCTCATCTATATTTTACTCGTCATATTAATCAAAAGTATTAGTTGGACTAATATTTTATGTTGTTTTAAAATATATATATAGTTGGACTATATACAAACTCATTCGATATATAGTTGATTTTATAATTGGATTATAGTATCAATATAATTGAATTAAATGATAGTTGATTTTATAATTGGATTATAGTAATCAATATTAAAATTATAGTTGATTAAATAATTGGATTATTGTAATCATTATAATAAATAGTACCTTATTAAATTGATTAAATAGTTGGACTATTGAAATCAAGAAAGAATTGAAAAGTTGAATATTTAAAATATATAATCCTTGGATTAAATGTTTTAAATGATTTAATTTTCATTGGGAATTAATAATAGGTTACTTTATTGGATAAAATAACTTGTTATATCTAAGCCCATAATTAAGCAAATAAGTAGAGCATAAAATCTTTGGAAGATTTATGTGATGATGACTTTAGTGCTTAATTTAATATACTTGTCAATAAATCTATCTTTAGATTTAAAAGGTATTAAAATTGCAATTAATAATTCTTGGAGAATTAATTGACTATTCTAGTGGAGATAAAGTCAAAGTTTGCAATTGGGCATGTTGCACAAGGTGCACATCATTTCGATATTCTAAAACCCAAGGCTTGGCCAAAGGTTTGTGAAATATTGAAAAGATAATTGACATATCCCAAAGTGACTACCATTTGGATATGGAAGACACGAAGGAATTAAAGAAAGGGCGAGGCTCTGACTTTAAAAATATTTGTCAAAGTTATGTTCACTACTAGTATTGAAATTGGATTTTAAATACTTAGTGTGGTACATAAAATATATGTATTGATGTTCAGAATCCGCTATGAGCTGGATACTGACTTCAAGCCGAGATTTCTCTGCGAATCGGAAACGGGACGAAAGTCGCTGTTTCGACCGTAGATACCTAAGTTTAGGAACTACCCTTTGGGTATGTACTTAAATTAGGAACTGTTATAATGTAACTAGTTTGACTAGAGACATTATCTCTATATCAGTGTTTAATCCGTTGCGGATAAACCTTTATATTCTAGAACACTAAAGTGTTTTTTATATAAAGATGATACTGAGATAAACACATTAGATGTGAATAACAGAATTTATATTTTGAATATAATAAAATCTCAAACATATAAAATGACAAATAAATAGCTCAAATTGATTTGATCAATAGAGACTTATTTGTGGCATTGTTGTCTAGGACACAATTAAACGAGACTCGTATATCCACACTTTTGAAGAGTGGGTACTAGGACTGATTTGACTATTCAAATAAGGTCTGCGAATCTAGTTTATTAGGTAAAGTACCTAAAATACTATTTACTTGGTAATAGTATAAGGGCCACCGATCTGTTAGCCCTATTCATGGTGAAGTTAGTGGGCCCATATCTAGCTAGGCTAGATGTGAACATGAATATTTCGTGACCTTAACGGATGTGGCATCACGTTATGGTTATGTGTTTCTTTTGAAGAACACAAATCGGAAACTTTAAAGTTTCGACACGAAGTAAATAAACAGATCGGCTATAGTATTATTCCGCCACGGTAAGACCGTAATGGAAAATACTTAAGCAGTAAGTTTCATACGTACATGAAAGAGTACGGTATTCTTTCATATGAGGACTCCTCCCGAGACACGTCAGTTAGACGGTGTGTCCGAACTAAAAACGAATTTTGTTGGACATGATAAGGTTTATCACGAGTCGCTCTGAGCTACTGTTTCCTTCAATAGGATATGTATTAACAGTGCAAAACTTATTTAGAATAAGGTTCCATATAAATCTGTTTGACAGATGTCATATAGGATATGAACAGGGAAGAAACGAGGTTTCTCATTCCTGATAATTTGGGTATGCCAGGCATAACGTTTGGATGATACCAAACTAAGGACCCAAATTGGATAAGTGCCAATATAGGTTATCCTAAGGGAAACCATAAGTATAGTACTTATAAATCTCACATGAGAACAATGTGATTGTTGCTCACCATGCGGTTTTTCCTGAGAGGAATACCGATATGCAGTGGTCAGTGGGAGGATAGTGATACTCGATGAAAATCGGAGTAATACTGTTCAAGGCACGAAGTCCTTAATGGAACACAAATAGTTCATCTATGATGAATCTATACCATTAATCTTCAAATACACAAGAAACTAGTAGATCGGATAGAGTCAGAAAACAACCTAGGGTATGGGTTTCTGATCTAACCCCATAAAGATGTCAATCTTATGGAGGTGTACCATCCGACTACGTTTTGAGGAAGTGATACGAGGTATCGACTCCCTATTATGGCAAAGTGCCATGAGTCCGAAATGGATTCCATGTATAACAACTATTTTGGATACTAGTTGTTGTACCACAAGGCATTGTGCCTATTGGTACATTAAACGTCTTCAAGGAAGACATACATGGAAGGCAACATACCAACGTACAAAGCTGGGCTTTTGACGGAAAGGTATCGTTATCAACATTGTGTTAATAACGGTTCAACCTTTTACCTGTTGCCATGGTAAATCCATTTTGAAGATGCTTGTTGATAACTGCGTATTTCATTTATGAAATGTGTCAGTTATAGATCAAAATCGCTTTCCTGAAAAGGAAACCTTTTGGAGGATGTTTACAACATCCTGACGATTTTGTATAACCGACAAACAAGGTTTGCGGGTTATTCGATCCATGTTTGGATTGAAGCAAGCATAAGGTTCTTGGAACTGACGTTTTGAAATAATCATAATGGTTTATGATTTGAATTCAAAACGAAATAATTCTTGTGTATATAAGGAGGTTAGTGGGAGCGCACTGACAGTGAAATTCCCATAAAGCAATTGGTGAAAGCTTGGCTTTCATAGATATTCTTTCATAGAAATTCTCCGTAGAATTCTGGGGAGTAACAACCTTTATTCAAGGAATAAAGATCTACTGGGATAGATTTGGAGTTGTTAACACTCTCTGGAAATTGTACATTTAAAATGTACTTGATTGGTGTCTCATACGCTTCGAGCATATGGAGTCACAATCAGGTCAATCCAAGTGATAGTCACTGGATTGAAGTTAAGAACATCTGTTAGTATCTCAGAGAACTAAAGATGCTATCTTAAACTATGGAGAAGGAGAACTTGAAGTGACTGGGATCACTGCTGCAAGTTTCCAAACAATTAAATATTGTGGTACTATAAAGTTTGAATAACGGGACAGTGAGCTGGAAATATTCCGAGCAAGATAACTGTTGCCGAATAAACAACAAATGCGGATTATTGCTGCAGCTGAGGCAGCAAAAGAAGCCATTTGGATCGAAAATAAATCTAATTAGATTAGATATAGTTCTGTTAGCAGCTGAGCTAGGCGTCAGCACAGGCTAAGGAATTGAAGGTCTCATCGACGATCCAGATATATACTTCTATATCATCTGATTCGTTCGGATCATACATCGTGGCGATGTGATGATCGTATAAATCGCGTCAGACGATTATCAAACAAATCCGCTGACGAAAACCTTTCCTCAGCAATTTGAGCGAACCGTACATAGTTCGGGTGTGGGACACTTGAGTGACTGGCTATGTGCCAAGTGGGAGATTGTTGGACAAAATGACCCATAGCGTCACTATTTGCACAGATCATTGTGTTGTTGTAGCAAATTAACTATGTGACAAGGAAATTGCACTCTCATCATTTGTGATTAGATCACCATAGATATATAAATGAAGAGAGGTCCCTATGATTAGTTCCTGGATTGAGAATGATATGAGACAGTATCAGTCCCCGAAGGATTAATCATTAAATATCCCTAGCCGGAGTATTATCGAGACTGGACATCGATAATGCGGAATAGGCTAGTATTGCACTTGTGTGCGTTGTGAGGGCACAACGGCATAGTTCTCATATATATAAGTATCGGATACTTATGCAAGTGCGATAGGAGGTCGTGTTTCACCGATGGTACGGGAAACAGCTTCGCTCTGGATAGACCCCTCGGAATCCCATTGGTATTATGACTATGTGTCTATGGGAGGCCGAAATCAAGGTAGGTGTGTATAGTCTTAACCTGAGACTTACATCGCTAATACTTACGATAATCGATAGACTTTGGTCTTGGTGGTACAGGGCTTTAACCGGTTCTGCGTACACCACTTCTGGGTTTATCAGAGAGTCGTAGTGTATTGGGTGTGATGTCAAGACGGAAGTATCACTTCAGTCATAGTGGAGATGATGTCACGCAGGATACGGTACTAGTGCTCTTGAGTGATGCGCATCCAATCGGGATATTGTGACCAGGTCATGAATATCCGATTATAGAGACTATGTTACCAGACATCCGATATGTGTTTCGGACGGGGCGACACTTATCCAGCCCCAGCCCTAGCACGTGACTATCCGATACTGGGCCGATATGCACAATACAATTGGTATACTACGCTTGATACAGATCTTAATATTCTAAATGGATATGTCCGGAGAATTGGGAAGACTTGGTGCTTTGCTAGGAGTCGACCTTGTCTCGTAAATCGGTAGAACGTAGTACTTGGTACGTACGTGATTCGGATACTCCGACGACCGTATTTACTGCCCTTATCCGGGGATCTCATGGGTCGCTTCCCGATAATCCACCGATGACGCATAACTCGCACTCTTGAATAATCTGGGATTATATAGAAGAGAGAGAAAATTAATCTAGGATTAATTACGGAGATATTTTATCTAGGATAAAATATCGTCTAGAGAGAGATAACGATTAATTTGGAATTAATCGGTAAATTAATATATTCGATATATTAAACGAAATTAGATTTCGACGCGGAATTAAAATTAGATTTTAATTCGGGCGAACGAATTAATTTAGAATTAATTCGTTAGCGACGTGAATAGTGAATTCGCTAGGCGTAATCATTTAATTACGACGCGACGGAAAAATCGTTAATTTGGAATTAGCGAACCCGAGCCCGAGTGTGATTGCGAGCGCATTCGTATTTCGAATTCGAGTGCGGCGTCGCAAGTCGCATCAAGCGTCAAATCATTAGTCGCATCAAGCGTCAAATCACTTGTCACTTTGAGTGATGTGACTTGACAACATGTCACTTTAATAAAGGTGATGTGAATAGTGATGGACTAGATGTGTAATTGATGTGCATAGTGTTTACCTTTTTGTTTTGATTTTTGAATTCAAATTAAAGGTAAATGCAAATGAAATTAAAGTAAATTTCACACAAGTATATAAAGATATACTTCAAATGCAAATAAAATTAAACTTAACACATTTTTCATCTCTCTCATTTCTCTCAAGACCTCACGCCCAAAACAAAATATATGGACTGGTTTTTAACCAGAAATGGCGTGAATAAGGGAAGCAAGAGTGGGTTTTTGTGGCAAAAACCGCAAGTGCTAGCACACTACGAGACTTGCGAAGGTGGTAGGGAGGTTCACCCATGAGCCGGGATCTCATCCGACGGAGTTTGGAGCTTCGAATGAGACCCGAAACTGCCCAAACTGTTGGTTTCTTTAATTAGTCCCAAGGACGATTAAGCAATAGAAATACAATAAACATACATGCAAAGCTTGAAGGATGGCGGAAACATACTTACAAAGCTATGTGACGAAAATGGTGTGAGGATCCTTGAGGCCCAAGGATGAAGTTTCGGCCAAGCAAGAAGATGGAGATAAGCTTCAAATCTTTGAGTATTCCAAGCTCAAATGCGTTTCCCTATCACCTCTTTGATCCTTGCTTGTGCTAGCAAAAATGGGAATGAGAGAAAATAATTTTCTGCCTTGTGTATGCAGCTCACGGCGTGAGCAAGAGAGAAAGAAGAGGAGAGTGTTAAACTTTTATTTTTTTTCCCTTTTGCATGCCAAAACCGTGAGTGACCAGGAAATGAAAAGTGATATGATATCTAATACCAAAAGAATTTTTTAATGCAAAAAATCCTTCAAAACCGTGCATGGCTTTCCCTCCAAAATGAAATCCATCATTTGCCATCATACCACACTTTGAGATTAGAGACAATGTATCATCCCTCAAAGGTGACTAGATACATCCACCATCTATTCGTATTAAGTAATGAGATATCGCGATGTGATTTGCGGATATCACTCGATTCAAAATACGAATGTGTCCGCAAGCACTTTCGGGCTCGGTTTCGTTAATTCCGAATTAACGAATTTCCGTCGCGACGTGAATTAAATAATTACGCCTTGCGAAATTACTATTCAGTTCGCTAATGAATTAATTCTAAATTAATTCGTTTGCCCGAATTAAAATCCGATTTTAATTCCGCGTCGAAATCTAATTTCGTTTAATAATATATCGAATATATTATTTATCGATTAATTCCAAATTAATCGATCTCTCTCTCTCTCCTAATAAGGCATTTTATCCAAGATAAAGTTTCTCCGCAATTAATCCAAGATTAATAAGGTTCGAATCAAACGTCATAGGTGAATCTTCAGGAAGCGACCCAAGAGATCTCCGGATATGTTGGCAGTAAATACGGTCGTTGGATAATCCAAACACGTACGTACCTCGTACTACGTCTTTACCGATTCACAAGACAAGGTTGGCTTCTAGCAAAGCGCCATGCCTACCCAATTCTCCAGAAATATTCTTACTGGAATATAAGATTCTTTATCAAGCGTAGTATACCGCAGTATCGCGTACATCGATCCAGTATCGAACGATCACATGTTAGGCCTGGGGCTGGAAGTGTGTCTGCCCGTACGAAACAAACATATATGGACATCAAACAACTAGTCTCTTTAAATCGGACAATCCTGACCTATCATATTGTCCCGACGGTTGCAACCTTTTATAGAGTACTAGTTCTGTGTCCTGCGCGATCATCAACTCCATATGTCTGAAGTGATACTTCCATCTTGACATCACACCCAGTACACTACGATTCCTGATAAACCCAGAAGTGGTGAACACAGAACCGGTTAAAGCCCCAACCACCAAAACCAAAGTTTAACGATTGTCGCAAGTACTAGCGATGCAAGTCTCAGGTTAAGACCATATACACCTACCCTGATGCGGCCTCCCATAGACACGCAGACATACTACCAATGGGATTCCGCGGGGCTATCCAGAGCGAAGCTGTTTTCCGTACCATCGGTAAAACACAACCTCCTATCGCACTTGCATAAGTATCCAATACTTAATATATGAGAACTATGCCGTTGTGCCCTCACAACATGCACAAATGCAATACTAGTCTATTCCGCATTATCGATGTCCGATCTCGATAATACTTCGACTAGGGATATTTAATGATTTAACCTTTTATATTGATACTGTCTCATATCATCTCAATACGGAACTAATCATGGACTTTTGCCATTAATATATCAAAGTAAATAATTTTACAAACGGCAAAAGGCAATTCATTATCACATAGTTAATTTTGTACAATAATACAATATCATTTACAAAACAGTGACGCTATGGGTCATAATGTCTAACAATCTCCCACTTGGCCTATAGCCAGTCACTCAAGCATCTAATACCTGAACTATTGATATGTCGTTCAAACACTTGCGGATAAACAGCCTTCGTCAGCGGATCTGCAATGTTGTATCTGATGCGACCTTCTCGATTTTACATCGCCACGATGTATAATCCCGAATCAGATGGTAACGCCGAAGAACATGCTTGGATCGTTGATGAGACCTTGGTTCCTTAGCTTGTGCTATAGCCCCGTTATTGTCACAATACAATGGAACGGGCTCAGCTGCTAATGGAACTACTCCTAATCCAATTAGGAACTTTCGGATCCAACTGCCTCCTTTGCTGCTTCCGAACGCAGCAATGTACTCCGCTTCAGTTGTTGAATCGGCAACAATATCTTGCTTGGAAGATTTCCAGCTCACCGCCCGTTATTCAAAAAAAAAAATGTACCCGGATTGCGACTTGAAGTCGTCCTTGTCGGTTTGGAAACTTGCATCGGCATACCCAGATACCACAAGATCTCCTCTCCGTAAATTAAGAAAGCATCCTTAGTTCGTAAGATACTAAGGATATTCTTAAGGATATTCTTAACTGCCATCCAGTGACCTTCACCTGGATCGGCCTGATAGCGACTGCACATGCTCAAAGCATATGACACATCAGGTCGTGTACATATCATGGCATACATGATCGATCCGACTGCCGAGGCGAACGGTATCCGACTCATGTTATCTCTCTCTTCTTGTTCTTAGGACACATGTCTTAGATAGAGATATACCACGTAACATCGGCATCAATCCCTTCTTGGATTGATCCATGCTGAATCGCTTCAACACTTGTCAATATATGTACTCTGGGAGAGTCCAAGCAGCTTTCTAGATCTATCCCGGTAGATCTTTATTCCCAGAATAAAGGCTGCTTCTCCCAGATCTTTCATGGAGAATTTTAATGAAAGCCAAGCTTTCACCGACGTTAGCATGGGAATGTCATTGCCTATGAGCAATACATCGTCGACATAAAGGACAATAAAAGTCAGTGCTCTCCCACTAACCTTCGTATACACAAGGGTCATCTCGTTTTGCACGAAATTATATCTTTTATGATTTCATCAAAACGCTGATTCCATGATCGTGATGCTTGCTTCAATCCATAAATGGATCGATTTAACTTACAAACCTTGTTGCAAGTCTAGGTACGATAAAACCGTCAGGCTGTTGCATATAAACATCCTCCAAAAGGTTTCCGTTAAGGAAAGCGGTTTTAACGTCCATCTGCCATATCTCGTAATCGAAATATGCAGCTATTGCAAGCATTATCCGAATGGATTTAATCATGGCAACGGGCGAGAAAGTTTCGTCATAATCAATACCATATTGTTGACGATACCCCTTTGCTACAAGCCTAGCTTTGTACGTTTGTACGTTGCCATCCATGTCGGTCTTCTTCTTGAAGATCCATCTGCATCCAATAGGCTTTACGCCTTCTGGTGCATCAACCAGTGTCCAAACTTGGTTGGCATACATGGAATCCATCT
>SKCR01039559.1:0-15918 GCA_019454045.1 Zanthoxylum bungeanum | reverse complement strand
TTTATATATCAAAGTAAATAAATTACAAAACGGTAAAAGGCAATTTCATTACTACATAGTTAATTTTGTACAATATACAATATCATTTACAAAATAGTGACGCTATGGGTCATTACTGTCTAACATATACAACCAATCAAATCCAATTAATTAGTCTTTGTTTAACTGATCATCCAATGTTCAAACAACGGTTTGATTTTGCGCGAGTCCAACTCGTTTGAGAATAAGTACATAAGGTACGAATTCACGAATTATATCGAACTACCCGTTAAATCCAATTTAAGTCGTATTGAATACTAATTCAATTTATTTAATTCTAAATTAAATGTTTACACTTTTAATGTGCTTTAAAGACTTAGATTCTAAATCTAATCTAATTGGGTCTCCAGCCCAACTAACATCCAATGTTTGTTTAATTAAAGTCCGATGGGCTTTCAATTGATTTATTAAGGCTTGGGTTTTGGTCAATGTGGGTCAAACCCAATTACCAAACCCAAATAAGGAATCCACCCTCAAGTGCCATAAAATCCATTTCAAGCCCATAAGGCCCAATTAAACATTAAAGCCCATTTTACTATATTTGGACTTAATGGAGTGATTTAAGCCCAAATTGGATCCAATCCTTTTGGCCCAAATCTACTTGGCCCAACCAAGCCCATTATGCCCAAATGTAATAATACAAGCCCAATTATACAATTAAGCCCATTAATTAAATTTTAATATTCCAAATTTTAAAATTCAATTAATTAAAGTGTAAATCCATGATTAATTCATTAAACCAAATATTTCAAAAAAAAAACACCAATTTAATTTATTAATCATCACTTGTTCAAAACACATGTCCAACATTTATTTGAACAAAAAATCAAGTCCTTCAACATGCCATATTGCATTCGGCCAAGAGGGATTTTTTTGGTTCGATTTGTTTTTCAATCCGATTGAATCACTAATCTAAGTCCCGTATACGTTTTAAGTCATCTAATGAACTTGTAAACAGAAAATTACAATCCAGTGCAAGGACCTCCATTTTCGGTCAAAGCAACAATTTTGGGGAAAAAATCATCCAATGCATTTTTCTCAAAATTGATCCTGTATAACATCATATTTCATACATATAATCATACTTAAGTCATCTAATGAACTTGTGCATGAAAAAATTACCCATCCAGTGGAAGGACCTCCACATTCGGTCAAAGCAACAATTTTGGGGAAAAAATCATCCAATGCATTTTTCTCAAAATTGATCATGTATAACATCATATTTCATACATATAATCATAATTAAGTCATCTAATGAACTTGTGCATGAAAAAACTACAATCCAGTGGAAGGACCTCCACATTCGGCCAAAGCAACCATTTTGGGGAAAAAATCATCCAATGCATTTTTCTCAAAATTGATCATGTATTAATATCATATTACATACATATAAGCATACTTATCATCAAATTTCACAAGAACATGCTTCAATCAATTTTCCCCAAATTAACCCTATGTATTTCATGCTTAAACATGGCTCCATGATCCATTGTAGGTTTCTATTATTAGTCCCAAAGAAAGTATAAGCCATTGAAACACACGATTTATACATGCAAAGCTGAAGCATGGCGGAATCATACTTACAAAGCTTGTGATGAAAAATGATGAAGAAAATCCTTGAGTCTTCAAGGTGGAAACTTTCGGCCAAGAGCATAAATGGAGAGAAGCTTCAAGTCTTCAAGTGTTCCATGCTCCAAGTTGTTTCCCTATCACCTCCTTTGATCCTTCATTGTGCTAGCAAAATGGAGAAATGAAAAACAATTTTTCTTGCCTTGTGAAGCTCGCGTGCGCAAGCGAAGCGAAGAAGAGAGGGAGAGAGGCTTTTGGTTTGCTTTTAGTTTTTTTTTTACTTTTCTGGTTTCAAAAACCGTGAATGATGATGAGATAACATTTACCAAAAAATTATTTGGTAAATATCCCTTCAAAAACCGTGTAAAAATTTTCCCTCCCAAAAAGCCATTAAATGGCCTCATCTACTTACATTGAGAATAGTGACAATGTATCATCCAATAAAGGTGACTAGATACATCCATCAACTAGTCGTGTCAAGTGATGAGACTTCGCGATGTGATTTGCGGGTCCCACTCGTTTCAAAATACGAATGTGTCCGCAAACACTTTCGGGCTCGGTTTCGCTAATTCCGAATTAACGAATTTCCGTCGCGACGTAAATTAAATAATTATGCCTCGCGAATTACTACTCACATCGCTAACGAATTAATTCTAAATTAATTCGTTTGCCCGAATTAAAATCCGATTTTAATTCCGCGCCGAAATCTAATTTCGTTTAATATATCGAATATATTATTTTATCGATTAATTCCAAATTAATCGTTCTCTCTCCTAATTAGGCATTTTATCCAAGATAAAATTTCTCCGTATTAATCCAAGATTAATAAAGTTCGAATCAAACATCATAGGTGAATCTTCAGGAAGTGACCCAAGAGATCTCCGGATATGTTAGCAGTAAATACGGTCGTTGGATAATCCGAAAACACGTACGTACCTCGTACTACGTTTTTACCGATTTACAAGACAAGGTTGGCTTCTAGCAAAGCGCCATGCCTACCCAATTCTCCAGAAATATTCTTATTGGAATATTATATCTTTATCAAGCGTAGTATACCGTAGTATCGCGTACATCGATCCAGTATCGGACGATCACATGTTAGGCCTGGGGCTGGAAATGTGTCTACCCCGTACGAAACATATATCGGACATCAAACAACTAGTCTCTTTAAATCGGACAATCCTGACCTAGTCATATTGTCCCGACGGTTGCAACCTTTTATAGAGTACTAGTTCTGTATCCTGCGTGATCATCATATCCATATGTCTGAAGTGATACTTCCATCTTGACATCACATCCAGTACACTACGATTCTCGATAAACCCAGAAGAGGCGTACACAGAACCGGTTAAAGCCCCGAACCACCAAAACCAAAGTTTACCGATTGTCGCAAGTACTAGCGATGCAAGTCTCAGGTTAAGACCATATACACCTACCCTGATGCGGCCTCCCATAGACACAAAGACATACTACCAATGGGATTCCGCGGGGTCTATCCAGACCGATGCTGTTTTCCGTACCATCGGTAAAACACAACCTCCTATTGCACTTGCATAAGTATCCAATACTTAAATATATGAGAACCATGCCGTGTGCCATCACAACTCGCACAAGTGCAATACTAGTCTATTCCGCATTATCGATGTCCGATCTCGATAATACTCCGACTAGGGATATTTAATGATAAACCTTTTATATTGATATTGTCTCATATCATCTCAATACGGAACTAATCATATGGACTTTTGCCATTAATATATCAAAGTAAATAATTTTACAAAACGGCAAAAGGCCAATTTCATTATCACATAGTTGATTTTGTACAATAATACAATATCATTTACAAAACAGTGACGATATGGGTCATAATGTCTAACAGATTAATCTAAATAGTAATAGTAAAAGAATTACCTTTCACCCTAGCTGGGGAAGTTACCTTCTCATGGTGAATAGTAAAAACTGTAAAAAGTAAAAAAGTAAATTACTATATTAACAAAACGTAATTAAAATTATTTACAAAAGAAACTCTTTCTTTACATAGAATAGAAGAGAGAGGTGGTACATCTAAAACTGAAATTTGAAGCTCTATTTATAGGCCTCGGTGGGGTTCCAGCGTCGCGATGCCAAGGCCTTTGGCGTCGTTATGCCAGCTTCTGTCGACGTGGCACGCTCTGGTCGTCGGTTTGCAGATTCTGGATAACCTGATAAGGTGACATGTGGCGAGGTGGTTAGGCTTCAATTATTGTGACACGTGGCGGCTTCTAATTTGTCGATGAGATTCTTATCCGCCACGTGTCAGATAAGGATTAGATACTCAATGATTGATGCTGACGTGGCGATGACGTGGCGGTGACGAGGCGACACGTGGGAAAGAGACTGTCGGCACCGTAGGATTGTGACACGTGGCACTTCCTGATTGGCTGATGATGATGTGGCAGTGAGGTGGCAGTTTGACTACCTGGTGTGATGTGGCTGATGACGTGGCAATGACGTGGAGTGACACGTGTCACACGCGGCGATGGCGACTGTCGGCACTGTATGATGCTGACACGTGGCACGGCGCGTGTTAGCAGATCGGCTGTGATGGTGACAAGTGGCACGGCGCACTTTAGCAAAGTCAAACTTTTCTCAGATTCTGATTGTGGACCCGGCGCACGTTAGGCGTCGCGACGCTGAAGGTCTTGGCGTCGCCGACGCAGAAATTTACAAAAATGCCATTTTCGTCCCATTTTCACTGTTTTGGCCCAAATCACCTCCAGAGTGTCCTGAAACTTTATTTATCTATAAAATAACACAAAACACATCAAAATATTCACAAAACTCAAGAAACTATACAAAATATTAGGTTAAATGAATGGGAAATAGTGATAGATTTACCACTCATCAACCGCCTATATGGCTGGTTGGTAATTATAATGCAAAGTTAATATATTATATTAAGGGAGATATCTAAAATAGAAGTAATAAAAGTGGATATTTTTACCTCAGCATTTTCTTTTATTGTAATTTTACTTTATTTACCTTTCAGCAATTTACTTTTAGCAATTTACTTTTCAGTAATTTACTTTCAGCATTTACTTTACAGCATTTAATTTTCAGTATTTAATTTCAGCATTTACATTTAATTTTCAGTATTTAATTTCATCATTTACTTTCTGCATTTACTTTTCAACATTTAATTTTCAGTATTTAATTTCAGTTTTTACTGTTAAATGCGTATCCCTTGAAGGAAAAATGGTAGCTCAAAGTGACTCATAATAACTTTATCATGTCCAATAAAATTCGGTTTCTCCGTTCGGACACACCGTCAATTGAGGTGTTCCGGGAGGAGTCCACTGTGAAAGAATACTATACTCTTTTAAATAATTGAGAAATTTATCGCTTAAGTATTTTCCATCACGATCTAACCGTGACGGTTTAATACTTTAGCCGATCTGTCTGTCTACTTCATGTCGAAACTCTTTGAATTTATCAAAAGTTTCTGATTCGTGTTTCAAAAGAAAAACATAACCATAACGCGATGCCACATCCGTAAAGGTTACGAAGCGTTCATATCCACCTCTAGCCTAGCTAGATATGGGCCCACTTATGTCACTATGAACGAGGGCTAGCAGATCGGTGGCACTTACACTTTTACCAAGTAAAAGATGTTTTAGGCACTTTGCCTAATAAACTAGATTCGTAGACATCATTTGAATAGAATTAAATCTGTCATAGTATCCACTCTTCAAAAGTGGTGGATATACGAGTTCTTGTTTAATGTGTCCCAGACAACAATGCCACAATAAGTCTCATCTGATTAATTCAGTTTGAGCTATTTGTTTGTCATGTTATACGTTTGAGATTCATTTATATTCAAAATATAAAATACTGTTATTCACATCTAATGTGCTTATCTCAATATCATCTTTATAAAATAAAACACTTTAGTGTTCTAGGATATAAAGGTATATCCACAACAGATTAAACTTAGTTATGGAGATAATGTTTCTAGTCAAACTAGGTACATAATAACAGTTTACTAATTTAAGTACATACCCTAAGGGTAGTTCCTAAACTTAGGTTTCTACGGTTAAAACAGCGATCTCGTCCCGTTCTAACTCGCATATCAATCTCAACTGAAGTCAGTCTCCTACTAATCAGCAAATTCTGCACATCAAGCACATCTAGTATCAAAATCAAAATTTTGAAACTAATGTTGGTTTCTATAATTAGTCCCAAGGAAAGATTAAGCAATAGAAATACAATAAACATACATGCAAAGCTTGAAGGATGGCGGAAACATACTTACAAAGCTATGGTGACGAAAATGGTGATGAGGATCCTTGCGCCTCCAATGATGAAGTTTCGGCCAAGCAAGAAGATGGAGAGAAGCTTCAAATCTTTGAGTATTCCAAGCTCCAAATGCGTTTCCCTATCACCTCTTTTGATCCTTGCTTGTGCTAGCAAAAATTGAGAATGAGAAAATAATTTTCTGCCTTGTGTATGCAGCTCACGGCGTGAGCAAGAGAGAAAGAAGAGGAGAGTGTTTCACTTTTTAATTTTTTTTTCCCTTTTGCATGCCAAAACCATGAGTTACCAAGGAAAATGAAAAGTGATATGATACCTAATACCAAAAGAATTTTTTTAATGCAAAAAAATCCTTCAAAACCGTGCATGGCTTTCCCTCCAAAATGAAATCCATCATTTGCATCATTACCACACTTTGAGTTAGAGACAATGTATCATCCCTCAAAGGTGACTAGATACATCCACCATCTATTCGTATTAAGTAATGAGATATCGCGATGTGATTTGCGGATATCACTCGATTCAAAATACGAATGTGTCCGCAAGCACTTTCGGGCTCGTTTCGTTAATTCCGAATTAACGAATTTCCGTCGCGACGTGAATTAAATAATTACACCTTGCGAAATTACTATTCAGTTCGCTAATGAATTAATTCTAAATTAATTCGTTTGCCCGAATTAAAATCCGATTTTAATTCCGCGTCGAAATCTAATTTCGTTTAATAATATATCGAATGTATTATTTTATCGATTAATTCCAAATTAATCGATCTCTCTCTCTCTCCTAATAAGGCATTTTATCCAAGATAAAGTTTCTCCGCAATTAATCCAAGATTAATAAGGTTCGAATCAAACGTCATAGGTGAATCTTCAGGAAGCGACCCAAGAGATCTCCGGATATGATGGCAGTAAATACGGTCGTGGATAATCCAAACACGTACGTACCTCGTACTACGTTTTACCGATTCACAAGACAAGGTTGGCTTCTAGCAAAGCGCCATGCCTACCCAATTCTCCAAAATATTCTTACTGGAATATAAGATCTTTATCAAGCGTAGTATACCGCAGTATCGCGTACATCGATCCAGTATCGAATGATCACATGTTAGGCCTGGGGCTGGAAGTGTGTCTGCCCCGTACGAAACATATATTGGACATCAAACAACTAGTCTCTTTAAATCGGACAATCCTGACCTAGTCATATTGTCCCGACGGTTGCAACCTTTTATAGAGTACTAGTTCTGTGTCCTGCGCGATCATCAACTCCATATGTCTGAGTGATACTTCCATCTTGACATCACACCCAGTACAATACGATTCCTGATAAACCCAGAAGTGGTGAACACAGAACCGGTTAAAGTCCCCAACCACCAAAACCAAAGTTACCGATTGTCGCAAGTACTAGCGATGCAAGTCTCAGGTTAAGACCATATGCACCTACCCTGATGCGGCCCTCCCATAGACACGCAGACATACTACCAATGGGATTCGCGGGGTCTATCCAGAGCGAAGCTGTTTTCCGTACCATCGGTAAAACACAACCTCCTATCGCACTTGCATAAGTATCCAATACTTAAATATATGAGAACTATGCCGTTGTGCCCTCACAACATGCACAAATGCAATACTAGTCTATTCCGCATTATCGATGTCCGATCTCGATAATACTCCGACTAGGGATATTAATGATTAAACCTTTTATATTGATACTGTCTCATATCATCTCAATACGGAACTAATCATACAGACTTTTGCCATTAATATATCAAAGTAAATAATTTTTACAAAACGGCAAAAGGCAATTTCATTATCACATAGTTAATTTTGTACAATAATACAATATCATTTACAAAACAGTGACGCTATGGGTCATAATGTCTACAATCTCCCACTTGGCCTATAGCCAGTCACTCAAGCATCTAATACCTGAACTATTGATATGTCGTTCAAACACTTGCGGATAAACAGCCTTCGTCAACGGATCTGCAATGTTGTTATCTGATGCGACCTTCTCGATCTTTACATCGCCACGATGTTAATTTCCCGAATCAGATGTAACGCCGAAGAACATGCTTAGATCGTTGATGAGACCTTGGTTCCTTAGCTTGTGCTATAGCCCCGTTATTGTCACAATACAATGGAACGGGCTCAGCTGCTAATGGAACTACTCCTAATCCAATTAGGAACTTTCGGATCCAAACTGCCTCCTTTGCTGCTTCCGACGCAGCAATGTACTCCGCTTCAGTTGTTGAATCGGCAACAGTATCTTGCTTTGAAGATTTCCAGCTCACCGCCCCGTTATTCAACACAAAAATGTACCCGGATTGCGACTTGAAGTCGTCCTTGTCGGTTTGGAAACTCTTGCATCGGCATACCCAGATACCACAAGATCTCCTTCTCCGTAAATTAAGAAAGCATCCTTAGTTCGTCTAAGATACTTAAGGATATTCTTAACTGCCATCCAGTGACCTTCACCTGGATCGGCCTGATAGCGACTGCACATGCTCAAAGCATATGACACATCAGGTCGTGTTATATCATGGTATACATGATCGATCCGACTGCCGAGGCGAACGGTATCCGACTCATGTTATCTCTCTCTTCTTGTGTCTTAGGACACATGTTCTTAGATAGAGATATACCACGTAACATCGGCATCAATCCCTTCTTGGATTGATCCATGCTGAATCGCTTCAACACTTTGTCAATATATGTACTCTGGGAGAGTCCAAACAGCTTTCTAGATCTATCCCGGTAGATCTTTATTCCCAGAATAAAGGCTGCTTCTCCCAGATCTTTCATGGAGAATTTAATGAAAGCCAAGCTTTCACCGACGTTAGCATGGGAATGTCATTGCCTATGAGCAATACATCGTCGACATAAAGGACAATAAAATTCAGTGCTCTCCCACTAACCTTCTTGTATACACAAGGGTCATCTTCGTTTTGCACGAAATTATATTCTTTTATGATTTCATCAAAACGCTGATTCCATGATTGTGGTACTATTTATTATAATGATTATAATAGTCCAACTATATAATCAAATATAATCTAAATTAATTAACCTCAATTACATTGATTACTATAATTCAATTATAAAATCAACTGTAAACTGAAATTAATTAATTCAAATATATTGATTAATATAATCCAATTATATATAATCAAATATAATACAGTCCAACTGATTATTAAAACAAAAATTTAAATATTAGTCCAACTAACATTTAATCTAACGACGAAATAATTTGAATGAGCGCGTTATGGCGAGTAATTGAACGAGTATTGCAAATTCAATTCTTGCCTCCCACTATTTTTCGGCGAGCCTCTAACCCTCTGTCGAGTACTCGGGAAACCGTGTTTCCTAGTGGGCTAGGATCCCGTTAAATATCACACAATCTTGAATTTGGCCAACAAATTGTATGATAATTAACTAGGTAGATCTCGAAGATCAATTGGATCTCATCCAATTCCTAGATCCAGTAGGCGGATATCCAAATCCTAAACATATATCTTATATATGCCAATACATCCAATGTATTACCTAACCTTTTTCCTCTGAATCAACTAAGCCTTGGCTTTGGCACAACAAACCTAGTGATCCCAGTCAAGCGCGACCCATTGACCGTGGAAAGCTTCGTAATCAATGTCGATGGACAAGAAGTGGTCTTGACTTTGGCCAACAAACCACAACTTGGACAAGACACCGATATGGAACAAAACTCTCGTGATTCAAACACATCTTCGACGGACAAAGGGCTTGACTTTGGCCAACAACCCAATGCCAATCTCGGATCTTGAGTAAGAATCACTCAATGGAAGGAAAAACACTTGATATTGAGCGAGGGTTTTTCGCATGCAATTGGCTACCAATTTATTATCTTTATTAAGGTCTCATCATCATACACCCTTAAACATGCATTCTAAACACATAATAAAGCGCATATGAAATAAAATAATAATGATATGCGGATGGATACTTTACATTGATCCTAGATCAAATCTCTCATTTTCTCTCTCCAAAGCTAGCACATGTATTTACTTATACCCGTTACACTATACTTCTAAAGAAACCTCATTACATTGAGGGGAATAGGTGAGAAGAGAATACAAAGAGTATAGACGTGAAAAGGCTGGACACGCAGGTCCAATTTAATAAATCAAATTTATTACAACAATTTCCAAAATTGCCCCACCCGACTAATATCCATCCGATATACATTATTCATGCATCGCAACCATGTATTCATACAAGCATGTTATCAATCAATCTAATCCAATTAATTAATCTGATAATTAGTGATCATCCAATGTTCAAACAATGATTTGATTTTTGCTCGAGTCAAACTCGTTTTGCGAATAAGTACTCAAAGTACGAATTCTCGAATTAAATTAAACTACATAATTAAATCCAATTTAATACGCATTTAATTCTAATTCACTATTTAATTCCAAATTAAATATTACACTTTTATTAATGAACCTTTACGACTTAAATTCCAATTTAATCGCAACGGGTCTCAAAGCCCGATTAACATCTAATGTTTATTTAATTAAAGTCCAATGGGCTTTTAATTAATTTCTATAAGGCGTGGACTTTTGGTCAACTCGGGTCAAACCAAATAACCAAAATCCAATCCGGGAGTTACCCCATAAGCCTTTAAATTAATTTTGGCCCATTAGGCCGAATTAAATAATGAAGGTCCATTAAGTCATAATTGGACTTTATGGATACGATTTTAGGCCCAATTGGATCCAACCAAATTGGCCTAAACCTAACTTTGTACAACAAAGCCCAAAAGCCCAATCACAACCTTAAAGGCCCAATTTCCAAAAATAAGCCCAATTAATTAACTTATAAAATTCTAAATTCCATAATTAATTAACCTAAGTGTAATACACAATTAACCACCCAATTAATATTTCTAAAACATCAATTAGCATACTTAATCATGCACTTTAATGACAAATAGTGTCCAACACAATTTTAACAAAATCAAACCCATTACATGCTACTTTATTCTCGGCAATTAGGGGGTTTTTCCAATCCGATTCGGTTTCAATCCAATTGAATCCACAATCATCATTTCCCAAATCAATTCAATTCATCCAATGAATTAAAATCAAAAAACACAATGAATTTCAAATTCAATTGAATTCGGCCAAGCCACTTTAATTTGGGAAAAATGTTCCAAATCAAAATTCAATCAAATTGAACTTCAAAACAACATTACCCAATTGTTTTAAGTCATCCAATGATCAAACAAACAAAATCACCAACAAATTTAGGGTTCTTTAATTTCGGCCAACATAAGCAATTTGGGGAAATTTGTTCCAAACACAATTTCAACAAATTGATCCAATCAATCCTCAATTAAACATACTTTAAGCATTCTAAATCATCCAATTTCATCAAACATGCTCAAAATCAAGTTTACCCAAATTTTTCACTTTATGCCAACATAACAAATTGGGGAAATTTGTTCCAAACACAATTTATTCAAATTGATCCAATCAATCATTAATTCATCAACATTTAAGCATACTTAATCAATCAATTTAATCAAATCATGCTTCAATTGATTTTACCCAATTTGTCATGCCCAAAATTTAGGGAAAATTTAATCCAATCCAATTTCATGAAATTGATCATGTACAACTTCAATTCAACCTCATTCAAGCATACTTCATCAAACAATTCAACCAAATCATGCCTAAATCGAGTTTACCCAATTTTAACCCTAACTTTTTCATGCTTGATAATAGCTCAAGATACCATTGAAGAGTTCTAATATAGGTCCCAAGAATCATCCAAAACAAGCACAAAATCGCATGAATACATCAAGGAATAATGGCGGAATCATATACTCACAATGATTGGATTTGATGCAAAGAACAAGATGTGTTTTCTGCCTCCCTCCAAGCTCGGCAGTGAGCTCCTTGCACTGCTGGACTGCACGGTAATGGACTGGTTTGCCTCCTCCATGTTCGGCCATTGATGACCTCCATTGAAGCTCCAAGCTTCAAGCTTTTCCATCACTACAAGAAAAAAGGCCTTTACTGACACTAAAGTTAGTGACACTAGGCTAAAAGTGTCAGAAACGACGTGTAAATGTGCCTATTTCCGTGTTTTTCACTTAAATATCAATAATTACTGACACAATGGTATCAGTGATTTTAGTGTCAGTAATTACTATTACCATAGTATCAGTAAGAAATAAAAAAAAAAAAAACGCGTAGTCGTCTGGAGTCGAACCAACACCTCACGGAAGTGACGTTTTTCGCATATATTACTGACACTATAGTATCAGTAAATTTAGTGTCAGTAATTAATGATACCTTAGTATCAGTAAAAAAAAATTAAAAAAAAAATTATTTCCTTAAAATCAAACCCTCATCTCCACTATCCGCTTCTCAAAACTCTCCCCATTCCTCTCAAAACACCTCATCTCCACCTCCACCAACTCCATAACAACAATCACTTCCCCATCTCCCTTCCCCTCTCTCCTCTTCAGCCGCCGCTCCGTCGCCCCTCTCTCCCACGCCGTCCAGTCTCTATCTCCCTCCACCACTAGCTTCTCCCAAATGCGATGCTGTGTCAACCGCTCCGGAAAGCCCGCCTACTCCCCCCTCAACTTCGGCTCCAACTTCAGCGACCGGCATTATATTTGAATAAAGGTCCTAATTATCGTGTTGCCCTTGTGTGTTTTTCTTTTATGTATTTGAATGAGATCCGTCCCACACCTCTTATTTGTTCAGGGCCGGCGGCGTGAACTCTGATTCGATCTGTTTTGGGATTCCGATTTTCAACTATTTGTAAACGGGTGCTTAATTGAACTGCGTTGTTGATCTATGCTATAATTATTTAAAACATACTTCCTCATTTTTATTTATTTATTTATTTGCATTATATATATAGAAGTGTTCTAACTTTCTGTCAGGACACATGATTTTGTTCACATCCAAAGTGCCAATATAGTGCTCTTATCATTAAATATTTGCTGGCTAAGGTCATTGAATTAGTGTTCACTCCACTGCAATAATTGAAAGGGATTTCAGGGACCTTGCCTGTAGTTTTAAAGAAAAGTGACAATAGAACGACAGAGTTTAGTGTGCTGCCTATTGACAGAACTCTCCTTTTCCTTTGTGAATTGTTTTATTTGTTTGACTGATTATCCTGTTCCTATCATGGTTGTGATTTCTGAAATATTGGGTTTTGTTGCAGTGATGCATTATAGAATTAGTTAGAAACTCTCCTAGAAAATCTTGTGGCGGCATTTTTTAATTGATTAATTTCTTTTGATTAGGTTGATACTTTTGAAGACATCTGCCTCTTTTTTGTTTTTAATTGTTTTAATTGGTGCTTCTGTTCTTACAGCCTGGTCCTAGTGGCAGCAAATTATGTTTTGCCTGTGAACAAGGATACTTCTGGTTCAGATGAACATTTGGGTAAGTTAAGGGAGATTTGTCTGTAAAGATCAATCTCGTTTGCATTCATAATTTCAAGGTATGTGTATGGGTAAAAGTCCTCTCCATGTGTTTGATGAAATGCCTGTGAGAAATAATTTTATCATGTAAAAACATTTGACACTTCGTTTGGATAAGAGATCAATAAGAGGGAAAGAAATCGTGTGGAATTTTTCGTCGAAAATAATTTTTGAAACCTGAAATCTCCTGGCATTTTCTGTGTTCACTGAGTTCTATACCAGGGAGGGACTACTGCTGGACTCTAAAACATAGGTTGGAAATTTAAATGCCAAACTTAGTATAATATTTGTTAGTTTAAGTTTAGGATTTAAAAAGCGTGTTGCGAGTAGGTGTCTGCAAGTGTATGTTTCGAAATCTAATACTAATGTGCTGGAAAGCTCTCATATTAATGTGTCGCTATAACATCATCCTACGTATATATTGTTAGACATTGTGTCCCATAACGTCACTGTTTGTAAATGATATTGTATTATTGTACAAAATTAACTATGTAATAAAGAAATTGCATTTTGCCATTTTGTAAATATTATTTACTTTGATATATAAATGGCGAAAGTCCATATGATTAGTACTGGATTGAGATGATATGAGACAGTATCAATCCATAAAGGTTTAATCATTAAATATCCCTAGCCGTAGTATTATCGAGACTGGACATCGATAATGCGGAATAGGCTAGTATTGCGCTTGTGCACGTTGTGAGGGCACAACGGCATAGTTCTCATATATTTAAGTATTGGATACTTATGCAAGTGCGATAGGAGGTTGTGTTTTACCGATGGTACGGAAAACAGCTTCGCTCTGGATAGACCCCGCGGAATCCCATTGGTAGTATGTCTAGGTGTCTATGGGAGGCCGCATCACGGTAGGTGTATATGGTCTTAACCTGAGACTTACATCGCTAGTACTTGCGACAATCGGTAAACTTTGGTTTTGGTGGTTGGGGACCTTAACCGGTTCTGTGTACACCTCTTCTGGGTTTATCGAGAATCGTAGTGTACTGGATGTGATGTCAAGATGGAAGTATCGCTTCAGACATATGGAGGTGATGATCACGCAGGACACAGAACTAGTACTCTATAAAAGGTTGCAACCGTCGGGACAATATGACTAGGTCAGGATTGTCCGATTTAAAGAGACTAGTTGCTTGATGTCCGATATATGTTTCGTACGGGGCAGACACATCTCCAGCCCTAGGCCTAGCATGTTATCATCCGATACTGGATCGATGTACACAATACTACGGTATACTACGCTTGATATAGATCTTATATTCCTATAAGAATATTTCTGGAGAATTGGGTAGGCATGGCGCTTTGCTAGAAGCCAACATTGTCTTGTGAATCGGTAAGAACGTAGTACGAGGTACGTGCGTGTTCGGATTATCCGACGACCGTATTTACTGCCAACATATCCGGAGATCTCTTGGGTCGCTTCCTGAAGATTCACCTATGATATTTGATTCGAACTTAATTAATCTTGGATTAATTGCGGAGAAACTTTATCTCGGATAAAGTGCCTTATTTAGAGAGAGAGAACGATTAATTTGGAATTAATCAGTAAAATTATTATATTCGATATAATAATTGAAATTCGATTTCGACGCGAAATTAAAATTAGATTTTAATTCGGGCATACGAGTTAATTTAGAATTAATTCGTTAGCGACGTAAATAATAATTTCGCTAGGCGCGATCATTTATTTAAATTCGATTTAATTAACGTCGCGACGCAAGTTCGGTATTTCGGAAATATCGAACCCGAACGCGTGAGTGGACGTGGGCCCACTTTCATTTGGAAACGTGTGGGGCCCACTTGACACATGTCATTATATGTATTATTTATTGATAATGCATTGCATGGTGATAGTGTATAATACACTCTAATGTTATGCATGGAATTTGAGTGTTTGACACTCTAAGCCTTTGCATGGCTTGTGTCATAGATTTATTATTATTTAATAAATATTATGGCATAAATATAATTGTTTTTTGGTATCAAAAATCAATTAGAACAAAAAGAAAAATCTCTCTTCTCTCTCTCACTTGGCCGAAAACTGCATGCAGTTTTTTGGTCTTCATCTTCTTCATTTTGGTTGCCAAAAGCTTGAAGAAAGTGTGATTGTTTGGAACATCTCCTCACATGCAAGGCTAGCACCTTTCAAGGGATCAAAAGAGGTGATAGGGAAACCATCATAGAGCTTGGAATACTCAAAGCTTGGAGCTTTCCACATCTTCTCACCTTGGCCGAAAATCATCCACCTTGGAGCTTCCATCTTGGCTTGATTTTCTTCATCACAAGATATTGTAAGTATGATTCCGCCATACTTCATGTTTATATATATTCTTTGTTGTATTTCATATATGCTTAATCTTTCCTTGGGACATATTATAGAAACCAACAATGGTATCATGGAGCCATAGTTAAGCATGAAATACTTTAGGTTAAAATTTGATAAAATTGGTTGAAGCATGTTCTTGTGAAATTTAATGAATAAGTATGCTTGCATTGTTGGACAAAATGACCCATAGC
>SKCR01039558.1:0-15972 GCA_019454045.1 Zanthoxylum bungeanum | reverse complement strand
CCATGATGGGTAAAGATGATTACTCTTCAGCTACTTAGAATGCAATGGCTCATGTGAAAGATCTGAAATTTTATTTCAACAAATTAGCAATGAGATAGCTCTTGTGTAAAGTTTTTGTTGATGGTGTTTTTTAAGCACTATGATATTTAAGTAGTACAACATGGGTAAAAGGGAAACTCACTTGTTGATCGAGATCATTAATACCGACCCGACCACATGAGTTAGGGGCCGAGCACTTATAATCTGTAACCCGACCACATAAGATCGGATGACCGGGAATTATCAGATCGACAGCAGCATTCTCAGTTCAAAATACCATCATGACCGACCTCATAAAGACAGAGCATATGGCAAGACGTGCTCCAGAAGATAAAGACATCTTATTTTTACGGACAAGATAATAAGTTATCATACTTTCATGGGGTAAACTAGTAAGTCAGTGTCCTAGTAGGATAAAGGAAGTGAATGAAGTTTTTGACTAGGAATCCTTATGGGAAAGGGGAATTGTCTCAACTAGGAAATTCTTGTAGGAGAAAGAATTTGATTTCTACACTATTATAAATAGGAGAGTAGAGTGTGCGAAAGAATGAGAAGATCAAGATCGGAATCAATATCAAGATCATTACCATCAGACTTGTAAACAAAAAACAGAGCAGAGAAGCATATTTCAGTAATAAAGTATCACCCGTTCTGTGCCCGTGGACGTAGGTTGGATCTGATCCGCCGAACCACGTTAAATCTCTTTGTTGATTGGTGCATTTATCTGTCTTTTGCCAAATTTGCTTTTAGTTTCCCATAAACAAAACAAATTCACTATTGAGGGAGGATTGTCTCCGGAGTAATATTCCCATATTGCCCTGAGACCAAAATCTGCCGTCAACAGTTGGCGCCGTCTGTGGGGAATCTCAGACAAAAATCAGTACACGTTGTAAGACAACGGCAGAAGACGAAAATCACCGATCATCAGGGAGTCCAACTACGGACTGGGTAGAGAAGATAGAAGAAAACATGAGGAAAGATAGGGAGGGAAACCAAGCCCTTCTAAAATCCATGATGGACAAACAGGAGATGATGGAAGAGACGAATAATGAGGGGCTTGAAGCCGGAGCCAGTCGGAGAAGAGGCGAAAAAACGGAAGGCAACGGATCCCAAAAATATGAGTAAGACCTCTTCTGTTTTAGGCTGACATTGATTATGCTTGTTTGTTATGGCCCACACAATGGTTTTGATATTTGTTTTACGGCTTGGGTCTGCTCTTGTATCGCCGAGTCCGTTTTGTTGATATATGTTTTACGGCTCGGGTCTGCTCTTGTACCGCCGAGACCGATGTTTCTTTCCGGTTCGGGTATGCTCTTGTACCGCCGAGACCGATGTTTCTTTCAGGCTCGGGTCTGCTCTTGTACCGCCGAGATCGATGTTTGTTTCGGTTCGGGGCCGCTTGGTTATTCGGATCGAGGCTGGATTTCGTTCAGTCGAGGCCTTATGGTTTATTAAGCTCGGGGTTTGGTTACGTCCCACCGAGTCTGTTTTTTGGACTGGGGACGTAACATTTCCCCCAGTGCCAAGTGTTTTTCTCAGCTCGGGGTCGGGTTACGTCCCACCGAGTCTGTTTTTTGGACTGGGGACGTAACATTTCCCCCAGTGTCAAGTGTTTCTCTCAACTCGGGGTCGGGTTACGTCCCACCGAGTCGGCTTCTTTGGACTGGGGACGTAACATTCCCTCAGGGCCAAGTTTTTCTCTCAGCTCGAGGTCGGGTTACGTCCCACCGAGTCTGTTTCTTTGGACTGAGGATGTAACATTCCCCCAGAGCCAAGTCTTTCTTTCAGCTCGGGGTCGGGTTACGTCCCACCGAGTCGGCTTTTTTGGACTGGGGATGTAACATTCCCCCAGAGCCAAGTCTTTCTTTCAGCTCGGGGTCGGGTTACGTCCCACCGAGTCGGCTTCTTTGGACTGGGGATGTAACATTCCCCCAGAGCAAAGTCTTTCTTTTAGTTCGGGGTCGGGTTACGTCCCACCGAGTCGGCTTTTTTGGACTGGGGATGTAATATCCCACAGAGCCAAGTCTTTCTTCAGCTCGGGGTCGGAGCATCTCCCTCATGGTCGGCCCTCTATTGGTCTGGGGATGAGAGATTCCCCCAGAGTCAAATGTTCTTCTCAGCTCGGGGTCGGGTTACGTCCCACCGAGTCGATCGTCATCAGCATAAGGGCGAAGCATTTTTCTCCACGGGTAGATATCGGGATCCTCGTTGACTGAGCACATGAAGGTGGCAGGAATGACCAGATTTGCAGCCAATGTATTTTTCTCTGCGGTTCCTGGATTGACCACCGACAGATTCATCGGCACACCATATTTTTTTATAGTTCCCGGCATCAACTCGTAATCTCGTTGTTACCGAGAACCAGGGGATAAGATGTGAGTGTTTTTTAAGCACTATGATATTTAAGCAGTACGGCATGGGTAAAAGGGAAACTCACTTGTTGATTGATGAGTGATAAATGTATCACTATTTCCCACTCATTTAACTTAATATTTTGTATAGTTTCTTGCGTTTTGTGAATATTTTGATGTGTTTTGTGTTATTTTGTAGATAAATAAAGTTCAGGACATTCTGGAGGTGATTTGGAACAAAACTGTGAAATTTGGTGAAATTTGGCAAAAAGGGTATTTTGGTAATTTTGGACGTCCCGACACAAATTTTGGTAATTTTGGGCATTCCGACACCAAAATAAAGTTTCAAGATATTCTGGAGGTGATTTGGAGCAAAATTGTGAAATTTGGCAAAAAGGGTATTTTGGTAATTTTGGGCATCCCGACACCGAGGGTATTTTGGTAATTGCACCACCATGCCACATGTCAAAGATTCAACGAGCCGTCATTTTTAGCACACCATGCCACGTGTCGAAAATTCAGCGATCCAAAAAAAATAATAATAAAAAAATAAAAATCAGAAAATAATAAAATAATAAAAATCAGAAAAATAATAATAAAAAATTAGATTTTTTTGCCTATAAATAGATTTCGAATTTTTAGTTTCAAATGTACCTCTTCCTCTGAAATCCTTATAAATAAAAGAGAATTCTTCTTATTTGCTTCTTTTATTCAGTTTTATTTACGCTTTGTAGTAGTAATTCTATCTATCTATGATGGGGTAACTTCTCTATGCTGAGGTAATAAGGTAATACTTTTACTTTTACTATTTAGATTAATCTCCCTTAAAAATAATATATTTACTATTTAAAAAATGAATTAATCAGGATACCGCCAGATTGGTCGGTTGGTAATAAAATTCCTTTTCCGCCTTTATGGCTGGTTATTTTGGTTCCGCCTTTATGGCTGGTTTACTTAAATTGACTTAATCAGGTTACCGCCTATATGGCTGGTTGGAAATAATCACAAGTTTATATATCATTTTATTGGGAGATATCTAAATAGTAAATAGTAAAAGTTGATTCCTTTTGCCTTAGCATTTCTTTTCGTTTCTTTGCAAATTACTACTTTACAAATACTTTTCAGCAATTTCTATTTATGTCTTTTAAGTTTTTATCAGTTTTAGTTATGTGTTGTAACTAAGTTAAATATCTAGGGTTGTGATAAAATCTAATATCACCAGTTTATAAAGGGTTAGATTATAGTATGGGTAATTAAAGAATTATTTGTTGAGTCATAATCTTAAAGCCTTTTTATTAACTGGCCATTAATAAAATTGATTAGTCAAACTTAAAATGAACTAGACATAGGGATTTTAAGTTTAAGACCTTATACTCAACAACCCACGATCTTCTTTAAGGATAGATAAACCTTTAATAGATTTCCTTACAGGATAGAAATATACCTGTTGGGCGGGGGTAATCAATAATTGGAATTCAATCTTAATGAATCTAGGTAATTTAATTGACATAGACATATGATTCAATTTGATTATTCTAGGTATTTGTAAATGACCATCGGAAGAGGCTTTTACATAATTTAGTATTCCAGATTAATAATTTAATATTTTACCCAACTATGATTTAACTACTTCATCTTTTAATTAATATTGGAAGAATTCACAACCCTAGATAGTCTTAATTCTCATTAATCTATTCTCAAATTTCTTTTACTTGTTTAAAATTTAGAATCATCATTATCTTTTCAAACAACTTGTTAGATATTAGTAATCACTTGACCTCATAAAATTAATAGAATAGATATTAAGTCCTCGTGGGATCGATACTTTTTATACTACTTGAACGATATGTGCGCTTGCGTTATACGTGTGTGTTTACGCCGGTCAAGTTTTTGGCGCCGTTGCCGGGGACTTCTTTATCTTTTATTATTAATTTTGAGGTTAGATACGTTACTTGTATCTAATTTTCTTTATACTTATTGTTTTCGTTTTATTGTGTTTCAGGTTATCATAATCTTAATGAGACGAACCAGAAGCTTTGAACTACAACCGTTTGACCCAGAAATTGAAAGAACCATCAGACAATTGAGAAGGAAAGACGACAAGGCCAAAAAGCAATTGTTAACATGGAACCTGAACCTTTGGAGGTTGCACCACCAATTCCCATTCGAGACAGAACCATTCCAGTGGTTGACAGACTCATTTCATGTATTGTACTTCCTCCCTTACCAGCAAATGCAGGTGACATCAAAACTTGCATTCAGATGATTCAACAATCAGTACAGTTTGGGGGAATGCAACTGAAGATCTTAATGCCCACATCAGCAACTTCCTGGAAGTTTGCGGTACTTTCAATTACAACCGAGAGAAGCTGAAGAAGCAATGCGACTGTGTGTTTTTCCATACTCCTTGAAGGACAGAGCTAAAGCTTGGCTACATTCACTTTCAGCTGGTTCCATCACCACTTGGAACGCTTTAGCCACCAAATTTCTTGCAAAGTATTTTCCACCAGCCAGAACTGGAAAACTGAGGAATGACATCACATCCTTTGTACAACAAGAATCAGAAACTCTCTACGAAGCTTGGGAAAGGTACAAAGATTTGCTCCGGAAATGTCCTCACCATGAGATTCCAAAATGGCTTCAAGTCCAAACATTCTATAATGGACTTTCTGGAATTATGATAACCACAATTGATGCTGCTGCTGGAGGAGCATTAATGGAAAAAAGGAGAAGATCAAGCTTGGGACCTAATTGAAGAAATGGCCAACAACAATTCTTTGTGGCCAACAGAAAGGAGCATGATTCAACGAATTACTGGAATTTATGAAGTTGGAGCCAATTCAGCAGTCAGTACCAAACTGGATCAGATATGCAAATTCATGGAAACTCTCGGCATGCAAAGCAACATTGGAACCACAAATTCACCATATGGAGAAGCACCAGAACAAAATCAACTTGAAGAAACGGTGAACTATGTCAACAATTTCAACAGACAGGGAACAATCCATATTCCAACACCTACAATCCAGGGGAGGAATCATCCCAATTTCTCATGGAGCAACAATTCAGGACAAAAGAACTATCCACCACCTGGATTCCAGCAACAGAACAAAAGCCAGGAGTTTGAAAAAGACCCAGAGATGAAAGATTGGATTGCAGAGATGTTTAAAAAGCAACAAGCAGCATATGATGCTATGTTTCAAAGCCAATCTGCTTCCATCAAAGCACTGGAAAATCAAATTGGACAACTGGCCAATGCTCAGAGTTACAGACCACCAAGTACCCTTCCTAGCAACACAGAACCAAATCCAAGGAACATGGGGAAGGAGCAATGTAATGCCATCATGTTAAAAAGTGGTACTGAAATCAACAAAGATGTTGGAGCCAAAACAACAAGAGGAAGTTCCAAAAGAAGCAGAGAAACAGATGGAGGAAAAAGAAGCAAAGGAAAAAGAACAGATCACTCCACCTCCACCTTTTCCTCAACGCCTTCAGAAAAGTAAACTGGACAAGCATTTTGCTCGATTCTTGGAGGTTTTCAAAAAGCTGCACATCAACATTCCATTTGCAGAAGCTTTGGAACAAATGCCCAGTTATACTAAATTCATGAAAGACATTCTTTCACGAAAACGGAGATTGGGAGATTATGAGACAGTAGCATTATCAGAAGAATGCAGCGCCATCATTCAGAGAAAACTTCCCCCAAAGTTGAAAGATCCTGGAAGTTTCACCATTCCTTGCATCATAGGAGAACATAATTTTGGTAAGGCTTTATGTGATTTAGGTGCAAGTGTTAACTTAATGCCCTTTTCTATATTCAGGAAACTGCAGATTGGAGAAGCAATGCCTACTTCAGTTTCATTGCAACTTGCTGATCGAACGCTCGCATTTCCAAGAGGAGTTGTTGAAAATGTGTTAGTAAAAGTTGACAAATTCATTTTCCCAGCAGATTTTATTGTCCTTGATATGGAGGAAGACGCAGACGTGCCAATCATCCTTGGAAGACCATTCTTGGCTACAGGTCAAACCATTATTGATGTACAAAAAGGAGAATTAACCATGAGGGTACAAGACCAGGAAGTAACATTCAATGTTTTCAAAGCCATGAATTTCCCAGACGATGAAAAGAAGGAGGAATGTTTCAGACTTGATGTGATACACAGTACCATTCAGAACTCCAAAGCAATGCAAAGTTCTACTGATAAACTTAAAACATGTCAATTGCCTGTGGAGCCTGAAGATAAAGCGTCTTTTGTACTGAAAGAGCCAATTCTTGCACAACAAGCAACAGGAGAGAGAAAGATCCACCAGCTCAACGAATGGGAGGAATTTCACAAACAGCCTTTTGAGGATGCCAAATTATACAAAGAAAAGGCAAAGAAAAGACATGATGAGAAGTTAGTGCGCATACAACTAGAACCAGGGCAGAAGGTACTGTTAAACAAATCAAGGGGGAAATTCTTCCCTTGGAAGCCAAAATCACGGTGGTCAGGTCCATTTGTGATCACTCAGGTTTTACCATATGGAGCTGTTGAGTTACTGGATCCCAACACCAACAACACATTCAAAGTTAACAGTCAACGTGTCAAGCACTATTGGGGAGAACCGTTGGAGCGACAAAAAGAAAGTGTCACACTTTCAGATTCAGCATAACGTTCGAAAAGTCACGTCTAGCTGACGACCATTAAACTTAGCGCTAGCAGGGAGGCAACCCATGCAAATTTAGTATATATTGAAATTTGGTGTGATTTTTTTTTGTGTGTTTAGTTTTTGCAGATAAAAAATTTCAAAATGGAAGAAGCTCTCGCAAGTCTTCATAAGCAATTTCCTTCTCTCCCTCAAAATTCTCTGATGAAAGTTTACAAAGCTCGCTTGGAACGAATGAGACTACTGATGATCAAAGGTATTCCTACTGATATTTGTTGGGTAATCGAAGCACGTATCCGTCTAGCAGGTGAGTTTTCTGAGACTTGTAGTTCTTATTTACCTGGTTTTGGAAGAAGCACCTATGCAAAGAAACGTAGAGCTAAGCAAATAGGTGTTTGTTACAAATGTGCGCGATGGAATTGCAATACTCGTTGTCGTTCTTTAGGAATGGTGTCTGATAACCGTGAAGATAAGATTAAATTCATTAGGGATGGCTTGAGTAAGGAGTCTTTAGATGATATATCTTCGACTCTTGAGACGCATCCCAGTGGATATGTTCACATAGCCTTTCACAGGTTACATACACAATATCAAAAAGAAAGACAACAATTAAGTCTAGGGAATCTGACTCAAAAAGACCCTGTTTGCCAATTTATAAGAAAATTGGATGGGAAGCTTGTTCCTGACGCATAGATGTCAATCAAGCCGTTACTTTTCTTGTACATATTATATCTCTTTGTCTTTTTCTAGTAATTGATTTGTTTTGTTGTTTTCTCCGACAGGATCCAGATCTTGTTGACTATCACGATCTATTTTACTATTTTGCTACTAATCGTCCTTCGGAAGATACTTGTGCTATTATTTTACTCACCCTTTTTCAGGTACTATAAATTCAACTCATCATTGCACTTTTGAAGACATCCATAGTTAAAAAAAATGGAAGCCACTTCAAGAAGACGAGTTGAAAATATTTGTGTGTTTTGCGGTAGTACTGTTGGTACTAAACCACAATACATAGAAGCAGCACGGGAATTAGGTCGAGTCTTAGCTGCAAGGAATATGCATTTAATATATGGCGGAGGCAATCTTGGACTAATGGGGATTGTTTCAAAGGCCGTACAAGAAGAAGACAGTCATGTTTTGGGAATCATCCCAAAACCTTTGGCAGAGTCAAATCTTATTGGATCATCAAACGGAGAGGAACTGATCATGCCAGGTATGTCTGAACGACTGGTAGAAATGATTAACCGTTCTGATGCTTTTATTGCTTTGCCAGGTGGCTTGGGTACATTGGAGGAAATTTTTATAGTACTATCTTGGGCGAACCTGAACATACACCAGAAACCCCGCTTGGACTGCTCAACGTTGATGGGTTTATGATTTTCTTTGTGTGTTTCTTGATGATGCTCGGAGAAATGGGTTCGTGTCAAAACCTATGAAAGAACTCCTCTTTACTGTCAGGTCTGCTCCAGATCTACTAGACCAACTTATAGCCTATGAACCACAAGTTGACCCTATCATTTCAAAGATAAAATGGTCCGATGATGATCGTGGTAAGAAGCGTCGGATTAATCTGGATCTTAACCTTTAAATTTCTTGTAGAGTTTCAGCTAACCAGGTATTATCTTCTTAATTGTCCTTTTATCTTGATTTTTAGTTTTTGTGTTTTAGTCCAAAATTTTTCGAAAAATACAAAAAAATTAAAAAATTAATAAAAAAACAAAGGGCATATTTAAAGCTAGGTAATGGTTTGGTGTCTTCCTTCACTCACTACCTTTTTATAAGGAAAAGCTGTGAAGGCACCTAGATAATCATTCACTTGTAGCGTGTTGTGACAGACTAGTTTGGAGGACTCGTTGTTTATTCCTGACAACAAGCGATAAGAGCCTAAGGGGCTTGGGTACTTAAGTGAGCCTCGCTCCACCTTCCCTCTGGGGAATCTACAACGGGAAGTCCATTCGACAGTTAGTCACACACCATAAATTCGTTGGCACGTACCATAAGGTATAAAAAAGGTGCGTTCACTTGGTCGCTTGAACTCTTGAGTGGGGAGTCCTAGTTGTGAACAATCCTTCGTCAGCGAGAGCCTTTGAAAAAAAAAAAAAATTTATAGTTTTATGACTAGTAGAAATATGTGGTTGTTATGTTGACTAAAAATATGAAATTGGTAAGAAATAGCTGTGTAAGGAATTTCCACTCCTGAGACGTATTTCAAACCTAATTCAAAACAAGTTAATTTTTGTTTATTCACTTTTGAATTATTTAATCTGTAAATTCTCCATAAAACTGACTAAAATGGATCTTCATATACTTAGTTGGCAGATATTATCAACATGCATGGTAACATACGGACATAGGATAAAATTGAAAAGATTGTAATATTCAGTGCTATAGTTTAATTGGAGAAGCATCTTAAAAAAAAAAGTGATGGAATAAAAAAAAAAAAAAATGTCTGAGATCCGAGTTATTAAGTCTGTAAGGGTATTTTAATAACTAGTGCCCTAAAACCAACTGGTTTGGGAGTCATTGGCCCAAAGCTCGCTACATGGATCAAAAAGATGATAGAAAATAAATATATATATATCTGAAGTCTGAGTAATTAAGTCCTTAGGGGTGTCTTAACACCTGATACCCTAAAGCCAACTGGTTTGGGAGTCACCGACCTAAAGCTCGCTACATAGATGGAAGATATTGTATATAAATAAAAAATAGAGAAAAGAAAAAAATCAAAGAAAAAATCAGAAAAATCAGAAAATTTATTCCATACTACAAAAGGTGTGAAATCTGATAGAACTTTAGGACAAAAATATTACTCTCTTATCAACTGCACTTATGACCGTTGTGGGAAAAAATGAGTTGTTTAATATTTTGTTGGCTGTGTATATGAAAAATGGTAAAAATAATCGGAGAATTTACTTATTTAGTAATTTAGAATGAAACAAAACAACTAATAACTTGGAGTAGAAGTTTCACATTATTAGTCACTAACTTATTTATTTCTCTTGTCTTTTTGCTTTTGTGTGCATTAGTTTCACTATCTTTTTACTTTTATAAAATGTTTGTGGGTATCATTGCTGTAAACCCTCACGAGACTACACCTCGTCCACTAGGGACACCTAGGGGTTTAAAGGCTTGTTGCATATGCTAAATGCAATCGTGATCCCTACGAAAATAGCTTAGTTAAAATTTTATTATGTTATTTTATTTTGCTCGAGGACTAGCAAAATGTTAGGTTTGGGGGTGTGATGAGTGATAAATGTATCACTATTTCCCACTCATTTAACTTAATATTTTGTATAGTTTCTTGCGTTTTGTGAATATTTTGATGTGTTTTGTGTTATTTTGTAGATAAATAAAGTTTCAGGACATTCTGGAGGTGATTTGGAACAAAACTGTGAAATTTGGTGAAATTTGGCAAAAAGGGTCTTTTGGTAATTTTGGACGTCCCGACACAAATTTTGGTAATTTTGGGCATTCCGACACCAAAATAAAGTTTCAAGATATTCTGGAGGTGATTTGGAGCAAAATTGTGAAATTTGGCAAAAAGGGTATTTTGGTAATTTTGGGCATCCCGACACCGAGGGTATTTTGGTAATTGCACCACCATGCCACATGTCAAAGATTCAACGAGCCGTCATTTTTAGCACATCATGCCACGTGTCGAAAATTCAGCGATCCAAAAAAAATAATAATAAAAAATAAAAATCAGAAAATAATAAAATAATAAAAATCAGAAAATAATAATAAAAAATTAGATTTTTTTGCCTATAAATAGATTTCGAATTTTTAGTTTCAAATGTACCTCTTCCTCTGAAATCCTTATAAATAAAAGAGAATTCTTCTTATTTGCTTCTTTTATTCAGTTTTATTTACGCTTTGTAGTAGTAATTCTATCTATCTATGATGGGGTAACTTCTCTATGCTGAGGTAATAAGGTAATACTTTTACTTTTACTATTTAGATTAATCTCCCTTAAAAATAATATATTTACTATTTAAAAATGAATTAATCAGGATACCGCCAGATTGGTCGGTTGGTAATAAAATTCCTTTTCCGCCTTTATGGCTGGTTATTTTGGTTCCGCCTTTATGGCTGGTTTACTTAAATTGACTTAATCAGGTTACCGCCTATATGGCTGGTTGGAAATAATCACAAGTTTATATATCATTTTATTGGGAGATATCTAAATAGTAAATAGTAAAAGTTGATTCCTTTTGCCTTATCATTTCTTTTCGTTTCTTTGCAATTACTACTTTACAAATACTTTTCAGCAATTTCTATTTATGTCTTTTAAGTTTTTATCAGTTTTAGTTATGTGTTGTAACTAAGTTAAATATCTAGGTTGTGATAAAATCTAATATCACCAGTTTATAAAGGGTTAGATTATAGTATGGGTAATTAAAGAATTATTTGTTGAGTCATAATCTTAAGCCTTTTTATTAACTGGCCATTAATAAAATTGATTAGTCAAACTTAAAATGAACTAGACATATGGATTTTAAGTTTAAGACCTTATACTCAACAACCCACGATCTTCTTTAAGGATAGATAAACCTTTAATAAATTTCCTTACAGGATAGAAATATACCTGTTGGGCGGGGGTAATCATAATTGGAATTCAATCTTAATGAATCTAGGTAATTTAATTGACATAGACATATGATTCAATTTGATTATTCTAGGTATTTGTAAATGACCATCGGAAGAGGCTTTTACATAATTTAGTATTCCAGATTAATAATTTAATATTTTACCCAACTATGATTTAACTACTTCATCTTTTAATTAATATTGGAAGAATTCACAACCCTAGATAGTCTTAATTCTCATTAATCTATCTCAAATTTCTTTTACTTGTTTAAAATTTAGAATCATCATTATCTTTTCAAACAACTTGTTAGATATTAGTAATCACTTGACCTCATAAAATTAATAGAATAGATATTAAGTCCTCGTGGGATCGATACTTTTTATACTACTTGAACGATACGTGCGCTTGCGTTATACGTGTGTGTTTACGCCGGTCATTGATCGAGATCATTAATACCGACCCGACCACATGAGTTAGGGGCCGAGCACTTATAATCTGTAACCCGACCACATAAGATCGGATGACCGGGCATTATCAGATCGACAGCAGCATTCTCAGTTCAAAAGACCATTGTGACCGACCTCATAAAGACCGACCAGATAGCGAGATATGCTTCAAATGATAAGTTATCCTATTCTTATGGGATAAAGAGATAAGTCATCCTATTCTTATGGGGTAAGGAGATAAGTTATCCTATTCTTATGGGGTAAGAAGATAAGTTATCCTACTTTCATGGGGAAAGGTTGATGAGTCAGTATCCTAATAGGATATGGGAAGTGAAGGTAGTTTTCAACTAGGAATCCTTTTGGGAAAATGAATCTGATTTCTTCACTATTATAAATAGAAGGGGAAAGTGTAAGTAAATGGCATGAGTATCAATATCATTATCATCAGACTTGTAAACACAAAAACAGAGCAGAGAATCATATTTCAGTAATAAAGTATCACTCGTTCTGTGCCCGTGGACGTAGGTTGGATCTGATCCGCCGAACCACGTTAAATCTCTTTGTTGATTGGCGTATTTATCTGTCTTTTGCTAAGTTTGCTTTTGGTTCCCCCATAAACCGAACAAATTCACTATTGAGGGAGGATTGTCTCGGGAGTAATATTCTAATATTGCCCTAAGACCAAAATTAGCCGTCAACAGTTTTATTTTTTTAACACAAAAGTTTATTTTGTGTCCTATGCTTGTAATCTAAGGGTGTAACTATGATGCATACCTGCACTTCTTATTTTTGTGTTATTGCTGGTTCGCTTATGCTACACTGTTCTTATTTTTTTTTTTTTTTTGGTTAGTGGTACGGTTTACTGATTGCTCTTTCTTCTTAATGCGCCTCTTTTGTTAGCGGAAAATTTCTATATTTTGATTATGATGTGCATCAAATTTTAGTTTGAGGTTTCTTTTGTTCACATGCAGTCTGCATTTAAATTTTACATCTCCGTTGATTTTTTGTTATGTCCAGTTAGTTTGGTTATTTTCCTCTTCTGAAACATGACCTAGCTGTTTGATATTGGGTTTTTAATAGTGCCATATGAAGCTTGCTTGCTCTAATGTTCTGCTTTAAGTCATAGGAATTATAATTGGACATGGTAGTATGTCAAAACTATTGTGTATGCATGTTATTTCTCATCAGCTTATCTCTGTGTATTCATCCTTATTTGCGTAGATAGCTTGGTTACCCTATTGAAAATCTTTCTACATTTAGTTCAATTGAACTCCTCTGTTGTGATTTTCAATCTTTTTAACACAAATGTTTGTTTTTTTATTGCCCGAGCATTATATTTACTTTATAACATATTTATTTCATTATCTTTTACAATCTTTGATTTGTCACCATGAAAAATTGCTATATTTTGATTATAATGTGCACCAAATTTTAGTTTGAGGTTTTATAGTCATGTTGATTGGAGACAGTGATTTCTTTTGTTCACATGCAGTCTGCATTTAATTTTTACATCTCCGTTGATTTTTTGTTAAGTCTAATTAGTTTGTTTATTTTCTTATTCTGAAACATGGCCTGGCTATTTGATATTAGGTTTTTAATAGTGGCGTAGGAAGCTTGCTTGCTCTGATGTTCTACTTTAAGTCATATGAATTATAATGGGACTTGGTAGTATGTCAAAACAGTTGTGTATGCATGTTATTTTTCATCAGCTTATCTCTGAGTATTCATCATTATTTAAGTGGACATCTTAGTTACCCTCTTGAAAATCTTCATACACTTAGTTCAATTTAACTCATCAGTTGTGATTTTCAATCTTTTTAACACAAATGTTTGTTTTTTTATTGCATGATATTTACTTTACATCATATTTATTACATTATTTATTACAATCTTTGATTTGTCACCATTAAAAGTTGCTAAATTTTGATTAAGATGTGCATCAAATTTTAGTCTGAGGTTTATTTTGTTCACATGCAATCTGCATTTAATTTTTACATCTCCGTTGATTTTTTGTTATGTCCAGTTAGTTTGGTTATTTTCCTCTTCTGAAACATGACCTAGCTGTTTGATATTGGGTTTTTAATAGTGCCATAGGAAGCTTGCTTTCTCTAATGTTCTGCTTTAAGTCATATGAATTATAATTGGACATGGTAGTATGTCAAAACAGTTGTGTATGCATGTCATTTTTCATTAGCTTATCTCTGTGTATTCATCCTTATTTGCGTAGACAGCTTGGTTACCCTATTGAAAATCTTTCTACATTTAGTTCAATTGAACTCCTCTGTTGTGATTTTCAATCTTTTTAACACAAATGTTTGTTTCTTTATTGCCTGAGCATTATAGTTACTTTATAACATATTTATTTCATTATCTTTTACAATTTTTGATTTGTCAACATGAAAAGTTGCTATATTTTGATTATAATGTGCACCAAATTTTAGTTTGAGGTTTTATAGTCAGGTTGATTGGAGACGGTGATTTCTTTTGTTCACATGCAGTCTGCATTTAATTTTTACATCTCCGTTGATTTTTTGTTAAGTCTAATTAGTTTGTTTATTTTCCTCTTCTGAAACATGACCTGGCTATTTGATATTAGGTTTTTAATAGTGGCGTAGGAAGCTTGCTTGCTCTGATGTTCTACTTTAAGTCATAGGAATTATAATGGGACTTGGTAGTATGTCAAAACAGTTGTGTATGCATGTTATTTTTCATCAGCTTATCTCTGAGTATTCATCATTATTTACGTGGACAGCTTAGTTACCCTCTTGAAAATCTTCATACACTTAGTTCAATTTAACTCATCTGTTGTGATTTTCAATCTTTTTAACACAAATGTTTGTTTTTTTATTGCATGAGCATTATATTTACTTTATAGCATATTTATTTCATTATTTATTACAATCTTTGATTTGTCACCATGAAAAGTTGCTAAATTTTGATTATGATGTGCATCAAATTTTAGTTTGTGGTTTTATAGTAAGGTTGTCTTGGACATATCACTTTCTTGAAGTTCTAAATTCTCTTGCATATAATTATGTAAGTTCTGAGTAAACTCATTAATGTAAAGCTTGATAGTAGGGATTACTTAATGTGATTTTAAGTAATTCATAAATGGACACGAAACCATTCAGTAAATTTTTGTTTCTTGGTAAATTTGTGTATTTCTCTCACTTGATGGGTAAAGATGATTACTCTTCGGCTACTTAGAATGCAATGGCTCATGTGAAAGATCTGAACTTTTATTTCAAAAAATTAGCAATGAGATGACTCTTGTGTAAAGTTTTGTTTTTTTAACACAAAAATTTATTTTTTGTCCTATGCTTGTAATCTAAAGGGTGTAACTATGATGCATACCTGCACTTCTCATTTTTGTGTTATTGCCGGTTCTCTTATGCTACACTGTTCTTATTTTTCTTTTATTGAATAGTGGTACGATTGACTGATTGCTCTTCCTTTTTAATGCGCCTCTTTTGTTAGCGGAAAGTTTCTATATTTTGATTATGATGTGCATCAAATTTTAGTTTGAGGTTTCTTTTGTTCAAATGCAGTCTGCATTTAATTTTTACATCTCCGTTGATTTTTTGTTATGTCCAGTTAGTTTGGTTATTTTCCTCTTCTGAAACATGACCTAGCTGTTTGATATTTGGTTTTGAATAGTGGCGTAGGAAGCTTGCTTGCTCTAATGTTCTGCTTTAAGTAATAGGAATTATAATGGGACATGATAATATGTCAATTAGTTGCAGCATTCAAAATAGTTTCTAATATGTTCGGTTGTTAATACTAGGTTTGGTGGTTTACAAAGTTTACTCCCACCTTAAAATTACTATGTCAAAACAGTTGGGAATGCATGTTATTTTTCATCAGCTTATCTCTGTGTATTCATCCTTATTTGCGTGGG
>SKCR01039557.1:0-15881 GCA_019454045.1 Zanthoxylum bungeanum | reverse complement strand
ACTTGGTCTGATGGTTTATCCCAATGAACCATGATTCTCGGGAAACTCGTATAGACATGTAGGTGTTTATTGATAAACACTGAACGACTTAATGAAGATTTCCTAATAGATGATAAACACCAATGTCAATATGAATCTTCTCGAGTTGAGCGAGCATAGTGGTCATTCGACTTGAGATACCACAGTGGATATATGAGTTATCCTCCACACTTTGACGATAGTCACGTCACCGATCTATTTAGATCAGACCTCCGCCTGTTCGTTGGGTATAGACTGATGTGTAACGACCGAAAGTTTTTTTCTACTACATATGGTGGTACTTTTACGTACGGGACAATGGCACATAAAATAAATTATGTTGAGGCTCAAATTTATGCATGGTATGATTTTGGGGACGGTCAGTAAATTCTTCGTGAACCCAGGACGAGACTGTACAGAGTTCCAATTGGACAGCCTGTGGTAATTAGGGCGTAACATTTTCATATGAACTCCAATTTTTATGAATTTTATATCGTCGGAAAGCTGAAACCGAGTCCTACAACCTCCGCATTGAACATTTTCCCAAATTCGGACCAGAAACTTGTCAACATTGCAAGTCAAATTTTTGGATGAATAGTAAATTGGGATTAAAATGGAAAAGTCTCAAACTTTCTTCCTTTTTCTACATTATTCTACAACTTTCCTATACCATTTGGGTCCACTATATAAGGTTTTACTATTCACCATTTTTCCATAATAAAAAAATGAGAAATGACAATGAAAGAAAGAGAGGGAAAGAAGATGAACCGTGAGAAAAAAAATAAGAAATGGAAGAAGAAGAATGAGAGAAAGAAAAAGAAGAAGGAGAGAAAGAAAGGAAGAAGAAGAATAGGAAGAAGAAAAGGAAAATGCAACTTGAGCATGAAAGATTTGGAGAATGAATAAAAACAAGCAAGGAAATAAAAAGGTATGAAGGCATGACCCAAATTATAAAATTTTAAAGTTTTGATGAATTGATGCTTATATTATGTTGGATACATGGTTGTGTTGATGATATTATGATTTTTATAATTAAAGAAATAGAATAATTGATAAATCTTAATTGTGAGGTTTTGGGTGGAATTGGGTAGTATGTATGATGAATTAAATTGAGTGATTGATGATGATAAAATGGTAGTTTAGTATGTTTTGGAGTTGATGAATATTGGGAAATGTATTGATTTTTTTTTTATGTAAGAAGTAAGGGTGCATTTGGGTGGGTTTGGCTTGAGAAGGAAAATGGAAGAATCTGCCAGTGAAGCGGTGGCGCGTCGTGACGCACAGCATGCGCTGCGTTGCGACTCGCGGCCAGAAACCAGAAAATTTTTGTTAAGAAACGTGATGCGTGGCCAAATTTTAGGTTTGGGTTTTATGATTCATTTGAGGCATAAGAAGGTTTTATAGGGTAATCCAATAAGGTTGAGGAACTTTATGTGATTATGAATCATGTTTCATAACTGGAATTCTGAACCGCATATTCTTTATAAATACTCGACAGGAGCCGCGTTCGGCCCAAACGACGTGGAGGAAACTTAGTCGAACGTCAAAATAGTGAATGGACACTTCTTTCTTTAAGTTGATTTCATTTACTGATTTATTTGTTCTTCAAAAAATCAGACTTACTTTTCCAGCACATAGGGCGTTAGCGGAGTTTGTTTTCATAATGTTTATGATTTAGCATGTTTTGAGAAATGTTTTAGAAAAGAAGAGATTTAAGTATGAATTTCATGTTTTTTGGGGCATGAGGGAAAAACTCAACCCAATATGTAACTTGATAATTTGGAATTTGTGGATATAGTGGCATGTGCACATGTAAAGGACTGAGGGGACACACTTATATCCTCAAGCTGGGCTAAGGGGACGATGATACGTAACGCCCATAGACCCCAGTTTTTGAGATTGGGTGGTAGCATAGATGCGTACCCCCAGCTCCAGTTTGTGGATTGGGGGACAGTGATAGGTAACGCCCCAAGGCCACCAGTTTCGAGACAATAGTGGCATGCTTTTGGGGACGGTGATACGTAACGCCTCAAAGTCATGGATTTTCACTACTGGCTCCAGTTAGGCGTATGGGGGGACAACGATACGTAACGCCCTCATACGTCCAGGTTTTCAGACACAGAGCAGTTCACAGAGAACATATTTTCAGTAAATAGTTTTTATTCAGAAAACCAGATTTTCAGAAATAGTTTTCAGAAACCAGAGTTTCAAAGGCATTTTTCAGAAAAAAAAAATGAAGTTTCAGAAACAAAGTTTTCATATAAAGATATTTTTGAAAATATGGTTTTGAAGCTAAAAGATTTTACAACAGTTTTAAGTTTTTATCCGCTCACTTAGATCGTATAGCGATCTAACCCCCACCCCAGTCTTTGTATCTTATAGGTTTCTCGGAGGACGAGCTCATGAGGATGGATACTGATGCAGTCACCAGGGTTGAAGTCCACCAGTTCAGAGTCAAAGAGTATAATAGTCCAGTCAGAGTTAATCAGAGTTGCATATATGCATTAGTGTTGTGTAATGATTATAAGTATTCATTAAAGTGTTGTAAAAGAATCATATTTGAGTACGCAATTATGAGTAATAAAAGTATTTTATGTTGTTTGAGTTGGGCTATGGCCCATGTGTGTGACTTTGCATTTAGATTGTTTAGTAGCAAAGACTTTAGTCGGAAAGTCAGAGGCTTATGGGGTTAGCGCGGTTATCCCATGCCGATAACATCTCCCGAACCGGGGATGTTACATGATGCTCATGATATCCAGTGCGTGTCAAGATAGAATCTGTCAGTCCTGTGTAAAGGCATAGGTATCCTACACGTGTTTGCGATCTAGTAAATCTATGGTCATGGTATAACTTTGGAAGCGAGTTCCGAATGTTATTTAGAGATCGTAAATTTAAAAGTCGATTATATTATACCATAATGATTTGAAGTTCTTATCTATATCCCATGCATAATATGGATAGTCTGTGACAGATGGATTATACATATGCAATGACCTCTACTTGCATAGTTTAGCGAGATTATCTGTGGTCGTCATAATTCATAGGTGGGTGAATTATGGACACGAAATTGGATTCATGATGGATAAACCTAAACTTAGAGAGTCTCATAATATGAAGTGTACTCGTTGAGCACTTGGGTAATGATGAGCGGAAAATATATCAATATTTACCGCCCCTTTAACTTAATATTTTGTTTAGTTTCTCGGGTTTGATGAACGTTTTGATGTGTTTTATTTTATTTTGCAGATAAAATAATATCGGGTCTCAATGAAATCATTTAGGATGAAATATGGGTCAAATAAGGGCAATTATTGGACTTGATATTTTAATTTTGGAGATTGGAAACTTGAAAGGGCGTTTTTGACGAAGTGCAGTTTTGGAAATTCCAGTTTTGTGCATCTTTCGTAATTTGGGCATAACGTTTTACTCCGATATCGGATTGCGCTGATTCAAGTTCCAGATTAAATAAGACTCAAAGATCTACAGCTTTGAATGACAAAATAATTTCTAATTCTGAATATTTCATGCTCGAAATCGATAAACCATCCAGAAGTGTGTTGTGTGTAATTATTAAAGTCACTTTCAATCATTTTCAAAGCAAAAAATAAATTAATAAATAAATAATAAAAATTATCAAATCATCACCAAACATGATAAGAGATTAGTGGAGCAATTAATAATGGATTTGGTGGAGCAATTAGTGGAGTAATTAGTGGAGCAATTAATAATTGATTTGGTGGATGATTTGATGGAGGCAAAATTTTGCCTATAAATACCAAGCCATTTCATTTGTAAAATTCATACTTTCTTCTAAGGAATTCATTAAGAATACTAAGAAGATTGTATCTTGTTTGTTTATTTACAACTTTCAGTAATTAATTTCTGCTTTCGCACTTTCTTTTCTTTACTTTTCAGTTTTTACTTTCCGCAGTTTACTTTTACGCACAATACTTTTCTTTCTTTAATTTTCAGTTTTTACATTTCAGTAATTTACTTTCAGCAATTTACTTTCAGCAATTTACTTTTCAGCAATTTACTTTTCAGCAATTACTTTCAGCAATTACTTTCAGCAATTTACTTTCAGCAATTTACTTTTCATCATTTACTTTCATCAATTTACTTTCAGCAATTTACTTTTCAGTATTTAATTTTCAGTATTTTACTTTATGTCTTTTATTTTATTTAAATTCTTACTACCTGTAAATATGTGTCGTAACTAAGCCAGTTATATGGGGTTGTGATGAAATCCAATATCACCGGTTTATAAGGGGTTAGATTATAGCTTGGGTAATATAAAGATTTATTTATTGAGTCTTAATCTTAATGCTTTTTCATTAACTGGCCATTAATAAAATTGAACTGGGAAACTTAAAATGAACTAGACATAGGTATTTTAAGTTTAAGACCTTAGACTCAATAGTCCACGATCTTCCTTGAGGATAGATAACCCTTTAATAGATTTCCTTACAGGATAGACATATACCTGTCGGGCGGGGGTAGCCATAATTGGAACTTAAACTTAATGAATCCAGATAATTTGGTTGACATAGACATATGGTTCAATTGGGTTAAACTGGGTATTTGTGTCTGACCATCGACAGAGGCTTACACATAATTTAGTGTTCCAAGTTAATAAATCAATATATTACCCAACTTTAAGATAACCACTTCATCTTTAAAATGATATTGGAAGAAATCACAACCCTAGATAGTTTTTAATATTGAATTTCTTTAAATCTACTTTCGAACAATTTTATTTACTTGTTTTTAAATTTAGAATCGTCACCATTTCAATCAATCCACAACCTGTTAGATACTAGTAATCATTTGACCTCATAAAATTATAGATTAGATATTAAGTCCTCGTGGGATCGATATTTTTATACTACTTGAACGATACGTGCGCTTGCGTTATACGTGTGTGTTTACGCCGGTCAAGTTTTTGGCGCCGTTGCCGGGGACTTATTTATCTTTTACTATTAGTTTAAGGTTAGATACGTTACTTGTATCTAATTTTTTTTACTTATTGTTTTTGTTTTCTTGTGTTTAGGTTCTCAGAAACTTCATGAGACGAACCAGAAGCTTTGAACTCCGACCGCTTGACCCGGAAATTGAAAGAACCATCAGACAGTTGAGAAGGGAAATGCGAGAAGGCCAAGAAGCTTTAGTCAACATGGAACCTGAACCGTTGGAGGTTGCACCATCGATTCCCATTCGAGACAGAACCATTCCGGTGGTTGACAGACTCATTTCCTGTATTGTAATTACTCCCTTACCAGCAAATGCGTGTGACATCAAAACATGCATTCAGATGATTCAGCAATTAGTTCAGTTCGGGGGGAATGCAACTGAAGATCCTAATGCCCACATCAGTAACTTCCTGGAAGTTTGCGGCACTTTCAACTACAACAGAGCATCAGAAGAAGCAATGAGACTGCGAGTTTTTCCATATTCCTTGAAGGACAAAGCAAAAGCTTGGCTACATTCACTACCAGCAGGTTCCATCACAACTTAGAACACTTTAGCCACCAAATTCCTTGCAAAGTATTTCCACCAGCCACCAGAACCGGAAAGCTGAGGAATGACATCACATCCTTTGTACAACAAGATTCAGAATCCCTCTGCGAAGCTTGGGAAAGATTCAAAGATTTACTCCGGAAATGTCCTCACCATGAAATTCCAAAATGGCTTCAAGTCCAAACATTCTATAATGGACTTTCTGGAATAATGAGAACCACAATGCTGATGCTGCTGCTGGAGGAGCTTTAATGGCAAAAGGAGAAGATCAAGCCTGGGACCTCATCGAAGAAATGGCCAACAACAATTCCTTGTGGCCAACATAAATAAGCATGATCCAAAGAATTGTAGGAATTTATGAAAGTGGAGCCAATACAGCAGTCAACGCCAAGCTAGATCAGACATGCAAATTCATGGAGACTCTTACCACTGGATCCACAAGTTCACCATATGGAGGAGCACCAAAGTCGAACCAACTTGAAGAGACGGTGAATTATTGTCAACAATTTCAACAGACAGGGGAACAATCCATATTCCAACACCTACAACCCAGGGTGGAGGAATCATCCCAATTTTTCATGGAGCAACAATTCAGGCCAACAGCAGAACTATCCACCACCTGAATTCCAACAACAGAACAAAAGCCAGAGCAGGCAAATGAACCAGGAATAACAGAAGTGTTGACCCACTTGAAAAAGATAGAAGCAAAACACGACTCTCAAGCAGCAAGATATGATACTATGTTTCAATCTCAAGCAACAAGATATGATGCTATGTTTCAATCCCATCAGCATTAATTCAAAGTCAATCTGCTTCTATTAAAGCACTAGAGAATCAAATTGGACAACTGGCCAATGCTCAGAGTTACAGACCACCAGGTAACCTTCCTAGCAACACTGAACCAAATCCAAGGAACATTAGGAAGGAGCAATGTCATGCCATCATGTTAAAAAGCGGTACTGAAATCAACAAAGATGTTAGAGCCAAACATTTGTTGAGGAAGTTCCAAAAGAAACAAAGCAACAGATGGAGGAAAAAGAAGCAAAGGAAAAAGAACAGATCATTCCACCTCCACATTTTCCTCAACGTCTTCAGAAGAACAAATTGGACAAGCAGTTTTCTCGGTTCCTGGAGATCTTCAAAAAGCTGCATATCAACATTCCATTTGCAGAAGCGTTGGAACAAATGCCCAGCTATGCCAAATTCATGAAAGACATTCTTTCACGAAAGCGGAGATTGGGAGATTACGAGACAATAGCATTATCAGAAGAATGCAGCGCCATCATTCAGAGAAAACTTCCTCCAAAGTTGAAAGATCCTGGCAGTTTCACTGTTCCTTGCACCATAGGAGAACATGACTTCGGTAAGGCTCTGTGTGATTTAGGTGATAGTGTTAACTTGATGCCTTTTTCTATTTTCAAGAAACTGCAGATTGGAGAAACAATGCCTACTTCAGTCTCACTACAACTTGCTGATAGAACGCTCGTATTTCCAAGAGGCGTAGTTGAGGATGTGCTGGTCAAGGTTGACAAATTCATTTTCCCAGCAGATTTTATTGTCCTTGATATGGAGGAAAACCATTATTGATGTACAAAAAAAGAGAACTAACCATGAGGGTACAAGACCAAGAAGTATCATTCAATGTTTTCAAAGCCATGAATTTCCCAGATGATGAAAAGAATGAGGAATGTTTCAGACTTGATGTGATACATAGTACCGTTCAGAACTCTGATGAAAGACAAAGTTCTACTGACAAACTTAAAGCATGTCAATTACCTGTGGAGCCTGAAGATAAAGTGCACTGCGTACTGAAGAAGCCTATTCTTGCACTACAAGCAACAGAAGAGAAAAAGTTCCACCAGCTCAACGAATTGGAGGAATTTCACATACAGCCTTTTGAGGATGCCAAATTGTACAAGGAAAAGGCAAGGAAAAGACATGATGAGAAGTTAGTGCGCATACAACTGGAACCTGGGCAGAAGGTACTGTTAAACAAATCAAGGGGGAAATTCTTCCCATGGAAGCCAAAATCACGGTGGTCAGGTCCATTTGTGATCACCAAGGTTTTACTAGACAGATCCATTGAGATACATGATCCTGACTCCAACAAAACTTTCAAGGTTAAAAACAATCGTGTTAATCACTACTGGGGAGAATCATTTGAGCGACAAAAATAAAGTGTCACACTTTCAGATCTAGCCTAACGTTCGAGAAGTCATGTCTAGTTGACGACTTTAAACTTAGCGCTCGCAGAGAGGCAACCCATGCAATTTTTGTATATATTGTGATTTGGTGTGATTTAATTTGGTGTGTTTAGTTTTTGCAGATTAAGACATTTCAAGATGGAAGAAGCTGTCACAAATCTTCACAAGCAATTTCCTTCTCTCCCTCAAAAATCTCTGATGAAAGTTTACAAAGCTCATTTGGAACGGATGAGGTTACTGATGATCAAAGGTATTCCTACTGACATTCGTTGGTTAATTGAAGCACGGGTCCGATTGGCAGGTGAGTCTTCTGACTCTTTTATTCACATCTGCCTGGTTTAGGAAAGAGCACATATGCTAAAAAGAGAAGAGCCAAAAGAATGTGTGTTTGTTATAAATGTGCTCGTATGTTTTTTAATACTCATTGTCGTTCTTTAGGAATGGTGTCTGATAACCGCGAAGATAAGATTAATTTCATTAGGGATGGCTTGAGTAAGGAGTCTTTGGATGACATATCTAAAACTCTTGAGACGCATCCCAGTGGATGTGTGTATCATGAAATTCACATGTTATATGCACAATTCCAAAAGGAAATACAACTGTTAAGTCTCGGGAATCTGACTCAAAAAAGACCCTGTTTGCCAATTTATAAGAAAATTGGATGGGAAGTGTAGGCACTGCATTTTTGCATATAAGCCCGATGATGAGTCTCGTATGGAGACACTACCTCTTTAGTTGTGAAAGCCGCGGGAAACGGACATTGAAGGGTAAAGTTGGATATTAGCATTTTATCAGATTTAACTCGCTTGTTTCGCTTCGGGTTCGCTTGTTGGACCTCTGTTTTTAAACACACCAAGCCCATTCCAAAATAATTAAAACATTTAAATGCATGTCACAAATTAAATTAAAACCAATTAAATTAAACTTAATTAAATTAAATCACATTCACAAATTAAATTAAACTTAAATTAAATTAAATTAAAACACATGTCACAAATTAAATCACATTCCTAAATTAAATTAATCCCTTTCCTAAAATACATAAATCACTTCCCCAAATCAAAAGATTTTCCCTATCACATAATAATTAAAATATCTCCCAATTAATACACAAATTCTATTCCTTCTCCAACAAGGTAAACCCTATCCCTTTCCTATAAAAAGAACCCTTAACCTGCACATTCAACCCTGGCTCATTCTCACGAAATCAACCCTAAAATTTAGAACTCCTTCACACATAATTCACCCAAGAAACCCTTGCATTACCATCCAGGAAACCTCTATACACCAAACGCATCATCTGCAATTCACGCAACCCTCACCGCTTTACCTCCAACACAACAACACCTGCCGCACCATAAGCCAACCCATTCACACGCCTCATTTACGTATCAACTTCACGCACAAACTTACCTCACGTTCAGCCCATCGCCACTATCTCCATTCACGAAACCAAGTCAACTGCACATGCACCCTCACATGACCAGCCATAAATTCACCTCAAAAATCAGCGCCACATAGCCCTGCCCTTCACCTAACGACACCATTCACGCCATTAGCATTAGCCCTTCAAGTCAGCGCATATAGCCCCAAAATCCCCCACAAAATCAGCGACCAAACTGTCCTAAAATTCTGTCTGGAACAGCCCCCACAAATCCCTTCAAACTGCCGCAAAACACCCTCACTGCACTGCCCTAAAACTGCCGCAAAACAGCCCCCATAAATCCCCGAAAATAGTCCAAAAAACACCCAAAACTGCACTGAAAACTGCATCAAAAACTGCGTAAAACAGTGACAAAAACCACAGCCCCTAACCCTCCAAAAAACCACCAAAACAGTGATCAGAAAATACCCTTAAAACAGCAGCGAAGCGGAGTGAAAACAACAGCCCAAATAGTGAAACAGTGAGGAAAAATGTTGGATTAGTGAACCAGAAAAGTTGCGGAATATCGACCCTTCCGACGGCCGTGTAACGCGCTTTCGAGAGACGACAAAAGAGGTTAGACCTGAGGGCACTTTTTATTTATTATCTTTCGTTTATTTTGTTTATTTTAAAATATTATCGCATGAGAGTCATTTGTTGAGGCATGATGTGATTGTTGGATGAGCGGAATATGTGTTCCCTTTTGTGGTATATAGGATGGAAACCCGGACGTAAATTCCGTAGCCGAATCCGAATGGATGGTAGTGCGGTTTGTACTCGGGATATAACGCCATGTACCGCTTAAGAGACACGTATTTCATCTCATGCAAACTTGTGTTTGAGCATGTTATAGTTCGTAGGTTATTTATTTGTTAGTAAAGCATGATTTAGCTTAGTTTGTTGTTTATTTTCAAAGCATGATTACGTTATTTTAGGCATGATATTTTGTTTAGTTTATGTTTATGTTTAAATAGTTATTTGTTTATTTTGGTTTAATGGTTCAATATGCTCGGTGTGTTATATTGTGTGTTTATCGTTTAATGACTTACTTTCCAAAGCATGCAAACTTAGATTAGAAGTTACTTTGATGAATGCGAACTAGACATAGATTACCCTTGAGCATTAATGTTGAATAGATTCGGTTAAGATATTGCACAAATCACACCATTACAAGGGACATAAGTAAATGACCATTCCGAACCCAACGGTTGAGGTCTTCCCTTGCGAGAGGTGAGTGCGGCCTTAATCTTTGTCCCAGTTCACACTGGGTGGCGACTCCATGTTTTTTCTCCGGTTTAGTTCCTCCGCGGACTATTCCATACTCCCAACTAGGCCGCGAGCCTAGAACAGCGTCATCAAGTTCTGTGTCCTACAGGAAGCTTGTCCATGACGCATAGACGTCAATCAAGCCGTTACTTTTCTTGTAAATATTATATCTCTTTGTCTTTTCTTAATAATTGTGATTTGTTTTGTTTTTTTTTTTTCTTTTGTTTTCTCCGATAGGATCCAGAACTTTTTGACTATCACGATATTATTTCGGTACTAATCGTCCTCTGGAAGATTGTAGGCATTGCATTTTTGCATGTGAAACCCGATGATGAGTCTCAGTTGGAGGCACTACCTTTTAAGTCGCGGGAGCCGCGGGAAACGGACGTCGGAAGGGAGGAGTCAAGAATTGACTCATATTCGGATTAAGTTCTCTGGTTTAGCTTCGGGTTACTTGTTGGTTTTCCATTTTAAAAATTATTCCCGGCCTAAAACATTCACAAATCACCTAACCTCGGCCCAAAATCCCCGCAAGCCCCTTGGCCTTGACCCAAAACCCCGCAATCCCATACACCTTGTCCACACAAACCAAACCCACCAACCAAAGGCCCACACGCCCCAACCAAGGCCCACACGCCCATTAACCCTAATACACACCCAAATTAAATCAAATATTAAGTTAAATATTAATTAGATAATGTGATTAAAAAAATAATAATTAAATCATTTACCAAATTAAATAAAACATAAAATAAAATCATGCCTATTTAAACAAATCAAATATGTTATATACCTAAATTAAAAAGATGATATGTCTAATTAAAATCAATCATAACAAATAAAAAAATATTGACTTCCTAATCTAACAAATTAATGCCTAATCCTAACCAATCACATATATTGACTTCCTAATCTAAACCAAATTTGTCCCCCCTCAATCTTTGACTTTCCTTGCACAACACAAAATCAAATCCCTTCCTTGTGAGACAAGGTGAAGCCCTAGCCATTCTCTATATAAAAAAAACCACCACCCAAAGCTCTCCTCCTCTCGGATTCACACGTTTTTTGACAAGAAATCACACAAGCAAAAAACAGCAAGGAATCCCTTACAAGTTCACGCATATTACATAAAAAAATATAACAAATTTCTCTTCATCTCCTTCACCTACTTGACCGAAAAATATAGCCCCATAAGCCTCCTTCACATCACCGAAAAACACACCAATACAGCAGCCCCTTGCACGCCAAAACAGCAGCCCATAAGCCTCCCTATATCACCAAAAAAATAGCCCCGTAAACCTCCATGCATTACCAAAACTGCATTTCTTTTAGCCCTAATATTACCGAAAGCTGCCCTAAAAAAAACTGCATTATTACCGAAATATTAGCCCCCAAAATAGTCCCTAAAATCCCCAAACCAGTGAAAAAAATACTGAACTTAAAACCCACAAAAACACCCAAAATAGTCCCTTATACACATGAAACAGTGACCAATAATACGGCAGCGAAACCGCGAGGAAACAGTAGCAAACGGAGTCAAAAAGTAGCTTGAGCAGCGAAACAGGGAGGTAAAACACAAACCAGTGAACCAGAAAAGTTGCGGTGTGATAGCCCTTCCGACGGCTGTGAAACGCGAGTTCAAAAGTCGACATAAAATGTTAGACCTGAGGGTATTCTCCACATTCATTTTCTGTTTTATTTGTATTATTTATTGAGTATTGCTTGCATGATTGTTATGTCGAAATGCATGCTGTGGCCCTTGAGTAGATAATATGCATGGATTATGAGATATTGTATGTTGTGGCTTTGGAATAAAACGAAAGATGTGTCAACTCTCGCGGTATATCGGATGGAAACCCTGACATAAATTTCATAGCCGATTCCGAATGGACGGTAGTATGATCTGTACTCGGGATACAACTCCACGTACCGCTTAAGTAAACGACACTTTCTTTTGTTTTATATTGCTTTGATTTATTTATTTCGTCATTTGAATTCTGCATGTTATTTGTATGCATGATACAATCGAGCGCATGGGCTTAGTAAGTCGGATTAAAGGTCCCCCTATTTGGAGGGGTTAAAATCCTTTGCCACGATGCTTTGCCACGCCGGTTGATGTGTGTTCGGTGAATGTGAGATATGTTCAATCGGCATACTAAGTTTGATGTGATTGTCTTATTTTTGTATGCATGATGCGATCGAGCGCATAGGCTTAGTAAGTCGGATTAAAGGTCCCCCTATTTGGAGGGGTTAAAATCCTTTACCATGATGCTTTGCCGCGCCGGTTGATGTGTATTCGGTTGGATGTAAGATATGTTCAATCGGACATACTAAGTTTGATATGATTGTCTTTATTTTTGTATGCATGATGCGATCGAGCGTATGGGCTTAGTAAGTCGGATTAAAGGTCCCATATTTGGAGGGGTTAAAATCCTTTACCATGATACTTTATCGCGCCGGTTGATATATGCTCGGTTGAATGTAAGATGTGTTCAATCGGGTATACAAAATTTCATATAGTTATCTTTATCTTTGTATGCATTGTAACGAAAGGCGCATGGGCTTATTGTGTTGGATTAAAAGGTTCTCCATTTGGGAAGAATAGCCTAAAAGGCTACCTTTACCACGATATTTGCCGTGTCTTTCATCTATTGATTGCATCATTTATCCTTGTCTTGGCTCGACCTATTGTCATTGGTGTACCCATATCCCCAGCCCATCACACCTTGAAGCCCCTTAACGCACACGCACAAAGTCCTCTGCCTTTACTCTAACCACTCCTTCAGCCACGCACCACACAAAAAACCATAAGCAACTCTCTTGCATCAATACGTAACCCTCACCCTACATGTTAACAATCACAGCTTTACATAATGCCTCATCGCAGCGCATCAACAGCCCCCTTAGCCACTCAGCACTCAAGCCTAACGCGCAATTACCCTCCTAAAAATGCCACAATCCAACACTCCTCACTGCCCAGTTCTATGCCCCTCATTGCCAGTTTAGTCACCTATCCACTGCCTGAAATCGCGCCCTAAACACCACTTATTAGTCTCAGCCCGCGCGTAAGGCCAGCTACACCATTCATGCATGTATCATGAAATCCATATAGTTATTCTTATCTTTGTACGCATCATAATGAAAAGCATGTTTATTCCATTGGTTGCATCATTTACCTTAGTCTTGGCTTAACGTATTACAATTCATATATCCATGTCATGATAGCATTTGAGTATTATTTCTTGTGGTATATCGGATGGAAACCCAGACATAAATTCTGTAGCTGATTCTGAATGGACGGTAGTGCGGTCTGTACTTGGGATACAATTCCACGTACCACTTGGAAAAGTGCTCACATGTGTGCTTGTGTGGTTAGTGTTGTGCTTGTGTTTTTCGTGAATATAATATGCCAATGAAGTTGGATGTTCGTTGCTACTTTGATGTACCTTCAAGCATGCAATCTTAGATGTGAAATATATGTAAATTTAGGTGTAAGTTTTATCTTGTACATGTGAATTTAGAAGCATGATACTCTGGAAATAAGTGTTACTTAAACTTGATTAAATTATTACACAAATCCTTTCATTAGAAGTGACATAAGTAAGAGACCATTCTGAACCCAACGGTTTAAGGTCTTCCCTTGCAAGGGGTGAGTGCGGCCTTAAATCTCATTTTCCCGGTTCACACCGGGTGGCGACTCCATTATTCTCCGGTTTAGTCCCCCGTGGCTACTCCGTACTCCCGACTAGGCCGCGAGCCTAGAACAGCATGCGTCGTCCAGTTTATGTGTCCCACAGTCTGGCGACTCCATTGGGGATACAGAATCGGCCCCGAAATATTGTCTTGTAATGTTTGGATTTATGTTCTAATTGACCGTGTCTATAGTGGATAAAATTGGTGGTTTAATCAAGGGCATTTTGAGGCTAGGTAATGGTTTGGTGTCTTCCTTCATTCACTACCTTCCTAGAAGGAAAAGCTGTGAAGGCACCTATATAGCCATCTACCCTTAGCCTATTTTGATGGACTAATTTGGAGGACTCGTTGTTTATTCCTGTCACCAAGCGATAAGAGCCTAAGAGGCTAGGGTACTTAAGAGAGCCTCGCTCCACCCTCCCTTTGGGGAATCTACAACGAGAAATCCATTTGACAGTCAGTCACACACCATAGCTCATTGGAACGTACCTTAGTGTATAAAAAAGGGTGCACTCACTTGGTCGCTCGAACCCTTGATTAGGGAGACCTAGTTGTGGGCCATCCTTCGCCGCTGAGAGCCTTTGTCTACACTCTTGCGAACCCACCCATAGACCGGGTTTGTATGGTTAAAGTAATAATTATTTCCTTGTATATGTGCTTGTGGACCATCCTCATTTGGATGCAGTTGGACTATTGTCAGAAATACGAACTTGCTGGGCCATTTAAACTGGGGCGAGTTCGTACCTTATGACCATTAGGCCCAAGCTTCTGAAATGTTGATGGGCCATTCTGTAGAAATCATTGTTTTATGCTTGCATTATCTTTCTTTTATGCTTGTGTTTGGGAACATCATCGTTTGGATCCATTTGGACCATTTGTCATGGGATATGGGCTTGTTGGGCCATTTAAACTGGGACAAGAACGTATTTTATGACGATTGGGACAAATGCTTCTAAGTGATTGATGGGCCACTTTGTGCTTATGTTCGGAACATTACCATTTGGATTTAGTTGGGCTCATTGCCATGAGATGTGAACTTGTTGGGCCATTTAAACTAGGACGAGTTCACTCCTATGGCAGTTAGCCCAAAAGCTTCTAAAATGATAACGGGCCGATTTGTTTGAAAATTTTAGTTGATTTAGTATGTTATATATGTTACATGCATCTCATGCACTTCATACATACATATGTCATGTTAACACCTTCTATGTCTCAAAAATACATCATAGATACCGTTTGGGTTAGAGAATGGACAAGGCTCATTAAAAGAACAGTAACAGTCATGAGTGAATCCGGTAATGAGGTATCCTGTATGGATCAGTTAGAGAACGGTCTCGCTAAGATTACTGAACAGTTGCAAGCCTTGACTACTGCTGTGGCTGGTATGGCTGTGCCCCGTGCTGGGGGAAATTCTGGGGATGTGAGGCAAGAGGAACCTCCGAATAGATTGGGGGATGATATCCCTACTTTTGATGATGATATGGAAGAGTATGCAGCAGGTAGAGTATCTGGGTCTTAGGCAGAGTTACAGAAGCTCCTGGATCAGGTTGAGTCAGTTACCAGCAAGATGAGGGGTAAGAATGAGGATTTGCTGGATTATGACACACTGACTTTCGAGGAAAAGTTGCCGGCACATTTCAAGATGCCTGATATGGCTAAGTTTAACGGGAATAAGGATCCAAGGGTTGCATCTCCGACAGTTTGTATCAGTCATAAGTTCAGTTGGCTTATCTCAGCGCCAAGTGCAGAAAATGTTGGAA
>SKCR01039556.1:0-15973 GCA_019454045.1 Zanthoxylum bungeanum | reverse complement strand
AAAAGCCATAACACTGATAACTGCATTGACTCAAACATGAAATCCAAGATTTGATAAACAACCGAAAAATCCTCGACATATAAAAGTACAAGTCCAACACAAATAAAAACCTCTTACCTACTGACCATGTTGTACCACAACCTAACTACATGATTCGGACTACTTGAAGACTATGTCATCCAAATATTCCACCAGCAGGCCTATATTATAGGAATATAAAGTAGCAGCGACAATGAGATTGGCGAATGTGATAAATTTTGGGAAGACTTCTCAAACAGCAATGAGGAGGAAGTCAAATGAATGACGGGGAGTGGTCAATTTGACAATTATGCCACTAAGAAATGAGAAGAAGAGGAATAAAATGAGGGGAATGAAGAGAATGAAAGAGAAAATATTGTGCTCTAGCAACTGAAGAAAACCCGGGCACAGATTAGCGTATGAGAGATATTATGTTCATCTAGAGAGCACATGAGAGCTATGGTTGAAGCCCTAAGAAAAATTATGGTACAAGCAGATGCATATCCCACAACAGTCATTTGGTCTATTATAAAATAAAATAAAATAAAAAGATCATCATCTTCTTCGAGTATGACCTCTGACCGGCGTAAAAACACACGTATAACGCAAGCGCACGTATCGTTCAAGTAGTATAAAAATATCGACCCACGAGGACTTAATTCCAACTGTTGTTATTAATTATTGAATATATTTATTTACAAATATCTAATTGAGGGTGAAGAGAATGATTGCTTGATTGATTTGGTTGATTGTAGTTTTGCAAAATAAATAAAAAGACAAAAGAAAATACTAAGGAAAAATAACAAAAGACACAAAGATCTAGGGTTGTGAATCATTCTAATATCTTTTAAAAGAGGAAGTGATTATTTTATGTTTGTGTAATAAATCAGTTTAATAACCTGGAACACGAAATTATGCAAAAGCCTCTGTCGATGGTCAGACGCAAATACCCAGTTTAACCCAATTGAACCATATGTCTATGTCAACCAAATTATCTGGATTCATTAAGTTGAGTTCCAATTATGGCTACCCCCGCCCGACAGGTATATGTCTATCCTGTAAGGAAATCTATTAAAGGGTTATCTATCCTAAAGGAAGATCGTGGGCTATTAAGTCTAAGGCTGAAACCTAAAATACATATGTCTAGTTCATTTTAGATTTACCACATCAATCTTATTGGTGATCAGACAACAAGAAGCATTAAGCTTAAGACTTAATAAGTAAACCTTTAAATTACCCAAACTATAAAATAACCCCTTATAAACCGGTGATATTAGAATTCATCACAACCCCAGATAACTAACACATAACTAGGGCTAGTAAAGACTTAAAAGTAAAAGACTTAAAGTAAAAGCTGAAAAGTAAATTACAATAAAATAAAATGCTAAAGTAAAAGGAATTACTTCTACTACTACTAATTTAGATATCTCCCATAAAATAATATATAAACTTGTGATAATATTACCAACCGACCAATCTGGCGGTATCCTGATTAAGTCAAATTAAGTCCAACCAGCCATTAAGGCGGTAACATTTGTCCATAAACCAGCCATAAAGGCGGAACCAAAATTAAATTACCAACCGACCAATCTGGAGGTAGCCTTTTTAAGTCAATATTTTAATAGTGAATATATTATTTTTAAGGGAGATTAATCTAAATAGTAATAGTAAAAGAATTACTTTTCACCCTAGCTGGGGAAGTTACCTCCTCATGGTGAATAGTAAAAAACTGTAAAAAAGTAAATTACTATATTAACAAAACGTAATTAAAATTATTTAAAAAACTAAAAACTAAAAAAAACTAAAAACTAAAAGAAACTAGAGAGAGAAACTCTCTCTTTACATCAAAGAGATGAGAGAGAGTGGTGCAACTAAAACTGAAATTTGAAGCTCTATTTATAGGCCCTAGTAGGCTTCTAGCGTCGCGACGCCAAGGCCTTTGGCGTCGCTACGCCAGATTCTGTCGACGTGGCACGCTCTGGTTCGTCGGTTTGTAGATTCTGGATAAGCTGATAAGGTGACACGTGGCGAGGAGGTTGGGCTTCAATTATTGTGACTCATGGCGGCTTCTGATTGGTCGATGAGATTCTTATCCGCCACATGTTAGATAAGGATTAGATACTCAATGATTGATGCTGACGTGGCGGTGATATGGCGGTGACGTGGCGACACATAGGAAAGAGACTGTCGGCACCGTAGGATTGTGACACGTGGCACTTCCTGATTGGCTGATGATGACGTGGCACTGAGGTGGCAGTTTGACTTGGTCAACCTGGTGATGTGGCTGATGACGTGGCAATGACGTGTAGTGACACGTGGCACGACGCACGTTAGCAAAGTCAAACTTTTCTCAGATTCTGACACGTGGACCAGGCGCACGTTAGCACTATTCGGTGCAGGTTAGACGTCGCGACGCTGAAGGTCTTGGCGTCGCGACGCGGGAAAATACCAATATGCCATTTTCGTCCAATTTTCACAGTTTTGGCCCAAATCACCTACAGAATGTCCTAAAACTTTATTTATCTACAAAATAACACAAAACACATCAAAATATTCACAAAACTCAAGAAACTATACGAAATATTAGGTTAAATGAGTGGGAAATAGTGATAGATTCACCACTCATCACACCCCCAAACCTAACATTTTGCTAGTCTTCGAGAAAAAGATAAAATAACATAAATAAATTAACTAAGCCACTTTCGTAGGGATCACGGTTGCATTTAGCGTATGCAACAAGCCTTTAAACCCCTAGGTATCCCTAGTGGACGAGTTGTAGTCTCGTGAGGGTTTACATCAATGATACCATAAACATTTTTAAAAAAAAATGTTCCAAAACTAATGCACACAAAAGCAAAAAGACAAGCGAAAATAGAATAAAGATGTTAGTGACTAATCAGGTGAAACTTCTACTCCAAGTTACTAGTTGTTTTGTTTTATTCTAAATTACTGAATAAGTAAATTCTCCGATTATTTTTACCATTCTTCTGTAACATAGCCAACAAAATATTAAACAACTTATTTTTGCCCACAACAGTCATAAGTGCAGTTGATGAGAGAGTAATATTTTTGTCCTAAAGTTCTATCAGATTTCCCACCTTTTTGTAGCAATGGAATAATTTTTCTCATTTTTCTGATTTTTTTCTTTGATTTTTCTCTATTATTTATTTATATACAATACCTTCCGTCTACGTAGCGAGTGATGGATCGGTGACTCTCAAACCAATTGGCTTTAGGGCACCAGGTGTTAAGACACCCCTACAGACTTAATTACTCAGACTTCAGATATATATTTTTGCAGCATCTTCAATCCATGTAACGAGCTTTGGGCCAGTGACTCCCAAACCAGTTGGCTTTAGGTCACTAGGTGTTAAAACACCCTTACAGACTTAATAACTCGGATCTCAAATGTTTTTTTTTTTTTTTTTTACTCCATTGCTTTTTGAGATGTTTCCTCCAATTCAACAAGAGCACTAAATATTACAAACTTTTCAATTTTAGCTCATGTCCGTATGTTACTATATATGTTGATAATATCTGTCAACTGAGCATATGAAGATCCATTTTAGTCTGTTTTAAGGAGAATTCACAAATTAAATAATTCAAAATGAATAAAAAAAAATTAACTTGTTTCGAAATAGGTTTGAGATACGTCTCAGGAGTGAAAACTCTTTACTCAGCTATCTCTTACCAATTTCACCTTTTTAGTCAAATAAAAATGCAATATATTTTTGTAATTTTTGAAAATTTCCAATTTTTTTGTATTTTTCGAAAAATTTTGGGCTAAAAATAAAAATAACACACAAACTAAAAATAAGGTACTGATCAACTAATTCCCTCCCTCAAACCTAAATGAGACATTGTCCCAAATATCTTAAACAGTAAAAGGAGAGTTAAGAAGGTCGTACCTGGTTAGCTGAAATCTACAGGAAATTAAAGGTTAAGATCCAGATTAATCCGACGCCTCTTACCACGAGCGTCCTCGGACCAATTTATCTTTGAAAGGATAGGGTCAACTTATGGTTCATAGGCTATGAGTTGGTCTATTAGATCCGGAGCAGTTCTGGCAATGAAGAAGAGTTCTTTCATAGGTTTTGACACGAACCCATTTCTCCGAGCATCATCAAGAAACACACAAAGAAAATCATAAAATCCATCAACGTTGAACAGTCCAAGCGGTTTCTGGTGTATGTTCAGGTTCGCCCAAGATAGAACTATAAAAATTTCCTCCAATGTACCCAAGCCACCTGGCAAAGCGATAAAGCAAGATCAGCACGGTTAATCATTTCTCAGTCGTTCAGACATACCTGGCACGATCAGTTCGTCTCCGTTTGATGATCCAATAAAATTTGCCTCTGCCAAGGGTTTTGGGATGATTCCAAAACATGACTGCCTCCTTCCTGTACAGCCTTTGAAATGATCCCATAAGTCCGAGATTGCCTATGCCATATATTAAGTGCATATTCCTTGCAGCTAAGACTCGACCCAATTCCTGTGCTGCTTCTACGTATTGTGGTTTAGTTCCAACACTACTACCGCAAAACACACAGATGTTTTCAACTCGTCTTTTTGAAGTGGCTTCCATTTTTTATGTATTTCTTTTTCAAATCAGGATGCCTTCAAAAGTGTAATGGCGGGCTGAATTTATAGTACCTGAAAAAGGGTGAGTAATAATAGCACTAATATCTTCCAAAGGACGATTGTTAGCTAAACAATAAAAGAAATCGTGAAAGGTCAAAAATTATGGATCCTGTCTACGAAAATAAAGATAATTACAACAGAAAAGTGAATCAAAGCAATAATTAAGGCAACGGAATTGTGTACGCAATACGCCACTCGCTTAGTATAAATTCATAAGGATGCGTCTCAAGATTTTATTCCTTACTCATCCTTCGCTAATGAATTGTTTCTCATCTTTGATTGCCAAACACCATTCCTTCTGTCTTAAAATGCTTTGATTGTGCTTTTCCCTACAAAATTAAAAACTCTACAACATGTATACACAAAATATGAAAACAAAAATTACAACAAATTGCATGGGTTGCCTCCCTACTAGCGCTAAATTTTTTGTCTTCAGCTAGACGTGACTGAAATCCATATGTCAAAGAGGTTTCAATGTCGTTTTGGATGTCCGATTAAAGATAATCCCGTGAGAATTGCTTTTTAAGGGTCTCTTCCAACGGTAAAGTGGCAAAAAGAGTTTTGTTCTATTCAATGCTTGTGCCACCTTTTTTCTCCTTGTTGTTCCAGTGGTTCCTGAAAAGAAAGAAAGAAAATCAGGAGATCTCGTATGGTGCTTGTCTTGGAATGGAAGTTCCATTCTGTCAAGCTTCTGGGTGATTTCTTTGAATTGTACTCCCCGATACAGCGATATTTCTCCTGAATGCTCTGGATTTTAAATTTGGTCTCATAGTTGCTCCTATATTTGCTCTGTTTCTTGCTCCATCTTTTCTTCACAGATGAATTTTAAAATTTCGGTATTCAATTCTGCATCCGTCATCTGTGAAATGCATCCTCCATAAGTATATGCCTGAGGATGTAAAGATGTTTCTGACATTAGGTCTTCATTCTCTGATATGACTGGAATGGATAGTTCAGGTAGATCTTCATCAAACATCATGGTAAAGCATGCTCCAAGATGTTCATTTTGAGGATTGAAAGTTTGATCCTCCATTGTTTGGTGCAGTTGGTACAAATAGATCAGCTTCATCCTCGTCAAAATCTGAATAATAAAAGTCAAATCGAGACTTTGCCGGTTCGGACTCCTAAACTGATACCTCTGGTTGTTGATACTGCTCAGCCTCCTCCTCTGTTGAAGTGTCATTGTGAAATGATTGGTACTCAAAGGCTTCATCAGTGTCATCTGAACTGGTCTTGAGGTATGTAGTTCTGGTTTTCTGTGAATTGTCTCATTTGATCTGTCATCTTCTGAATGAATTCTGATTGTCTCTGAATACTTTCAAATTGATTCTGACTTGTTTCAAGAATTTTATCCAACTTTTCTTTTCGTTTCTTGAACATATCTTCGAGCATGTTTAGCAACTGATATTCCTCTGATGGTTCTGTTTGTTGATGAAGATCATAGGTAAATGGTGGATAAGATGGAAAATGTGGTTCTGTGAAATATGATGGCTCATCATACCATGAAGGATCTTGATAGCTCTGACACCCTGGATAGTAGTTGTATTCGCAATAATCTATAGAGAGGTTGCCATTACATATGTCACATCTCCTTATTGCGTTCTGTTGAGCAAATATGGTATTGATTGGTTCTGGCATCCAGTGATAATTGTTGGGCTGGACAACAAGCCTCAGAAAACTGGACCGTTGCTCCCAGATGTGCGGTGTATCTTTTTTTAAGGTACGTAATCTATCAATCTCCCAATAATGTTCCATTTTTTTTAATCACCTAAAAACAAAATAAAGAAATAAAAATTACAGATAAAAATAAAAAAATTAGATACAAGTAAATTAGATAGCTTCAAAATTAATAACTCAAGAAAAATAAGTCCCCGGCAACGGCGCCAAAAACTTGACTGGCGTAAACACACAAGTATAATGCAAGCGCACGTATCGTTCAAGTAGTATACAAGTATCGATCCCACGAGGACTTAATTCCTACTGTTGTTATTAATTATTGAATCTATTTATTTACAAATATCTAATTGAGGGTGAAGAGAATGATGGCTTGATTGATTTGGTTGATTGTAGTTTTGCAAAATAAATAAATAAATAAAAAGACAAAAGAAAATGCTAAGGAAAAATAACAAAAGACACAAAGATCTAGGGTTGTGAATCATTCTAATATCTTTTAAAAGATGAAGTGATTATTTTATGTTTGTGTAATAAATCAGTTTACTAACTGGAACACGAAATTATGCAAAAGCCTCTATCGATGGTCAGACGCAAATACCCAGTTTAACCCAATTGAACCATATGTCTATGTCAACCAAATTATCTGGATTCATTAAGTTTGAGTTTCAATTATGGCTATCCCCGCCCGACAGGTATATGTCTATCCTGTAAGGAAATCTATTAAAGGGTTATCTATCCTCAAGAAAGATCGTGGGCTTTTAAGTCTAAGGATGAAACCTAAAATCCCGATGTCTAGTTCATTTTAGATTTACCGCATCAATCTTATTGGTGATTAGACAACAAGAAACATTAAGCTTAAGACTTAATAAGTAAACCTTTAAATTACCCAAACTATAAAATAACCCTTTATAAACCAGTGATATTAGAATTCATCACAACCCCAGATAACTAACACATAACTAGGGCTAGTAAAGACTTAAAAGTAAAAGACTTAAAGTAAAAGCTGAAAAGTAAATTACAATAAAATAAAATGCTAAGGTAAAAGGAATTACTTCTACTACTACTAATTTAGATATCTCCCATAAAATAATATATAAACTTGTGATACTATTACCAACCGACCAATCTGGCGGTATCCTGATTAAGTCCAACCAGCCATTAAGGCGGTAATATTTGTCCATAAACCAGCCATAAAGGCGGAACCAAAATTAAATTACCAACCGACCAATCTGGCGGTATCCTTTTTAATTCAATATTTTAAATAGTGAATATATTATTTTTAAGGGAGATTAATCTAAATAGTAATAGTAAAAGAATTACCTTTCACCCTAGCTGGGGAAGTTACCTCCTCATGGTGAATAGTAAAAAACTGTAAAAAAGTAAATTACTATATTAACAAAACGTAATTAAAATTATTTAAAAAACTAAAAACTAAAAAAAACTAAAAACTAAAAGAAACTAGAGAGAGAAACTCTCTCTTTACATCAAAGAGATGAGAGAGAGTGGTGCAACTAAAACTGAAATTTGAAGCTCTATTTATAGGCCCTGGTAGGCTTCCAGCGTCGCGACGCCAAGGCCTTTGGCGTCGCTACGCCAGATTCTGTCGACGTGGCACGCCAACCGACTCTCACATGAGAACAATATAATTGTTGCTCACCATGCGGTTTGCCTAAGAGGAACACCGATATGCAGTGGTCAGTGGGAGGATAGTGATACTCGATGAAAATCGGAGTAATACTGTTCAAGGCACGAAGTCCTTAATGGAACACAAATAGTTCATCTATAATGAATCTATACCATTAATCTTCAAATACACAAGAAACTAATAGATCGGAGAGAATCAGAAAACAACCTGGGGTATGGGTTTCTGATGTAACCCCTTAAAGATGTAAATCTTATGGAGGTATACCAACCGACTACGTACGAGGAAGTGATACAAGGTATCGACTCCCTATTATGGCAAAGTGCCATGAGTCCGAAATGGATTCCATGTATAACAACTATGTTTGGATACTAGTTGTTGTACCGCAAGGCATATGCCTATTGGTACAGTAAACGTCTTCAAGGAAGACATACATGGATGGCAACATACCAACGTACAAAGCTAGGCTTTTGACGGAAAGGTATCGTTATCAACATTGTGTTGATTACGGTTCAACCTTTTACCTGTTGCCATGGTAAATCCATTTTGAAGATGCTTGTTGATACTGCATATTTCATTTATGAAATGTGTCAGTTAATGATCAAAATCGCTTTCCTGAAAAGGAAACCTCTTGGAGGATGCTTACAACATCCTGACAATTTTGTATAACCAACAAACAAGGTTTGCGGGTTATTCGATCCATGTTTGGATTGAAGCAAGCATAAGGTTCTTGGAACTGTCGTTTTGAAATAATCATAATGGTTAATGATTTTATTCAAAACGAAATGATTCTTGTGTATATAAGGAGGTTAGTGGGAGCGCACTGACAAGGAAATTCCCATAAAGCAATTGATGAAAGCTTGGCTTTCATAGAAATTCTCCGTAGAATTCTGGAGAGTAACAACCTTTATTCAAGGAATAAAGATCTACTGGGATAGATTTGGAGTTGTTAACACGCTCTAGGAAATTGTACATTTAAAATGTACTTGATATGGTGTCTCATACGCTTTGAGCATATGGAGTCACAATCGGGTCAATCCAAGTGATAGTCACTGGATTGAATTTAAGGACATCTGTTAGTATCTTAGAGAACTAAAGATGTTGTCTTAAACTATGGAGAAGGAGAACTTGAAGTGACTGGGATCACTACCGCAAGTTTCCAAACAGTTAAATATTGCGGTACTATAAAGTTTGAATAACGGGACAGTGAGCTGGAAATCTTCCGAGCAAGATACTGTTGCCGAATAAACAACAAATGCGGATTATTTCTGCGGCTGAGGCAGTAATAGAAGCCATTTGGGTCGATAATAAATCTAATTAGATTAGATATAGTTCTGTTAGCAGCTGAGCTAGGCGTCAGCACAAGGCTAAAGAATTAAAGGTCTCATCGACGATCCAGATATATACTTCTATATCATCTGATTCGTTCGGATCATACATTGTGGCGATGTGATGATCGTATAAATCGCGTCAGACGATAATCATGGAAATCCGCTGACGAAAACCATTTCTCAGCAATTTGAGCGAACCGTACATAGTTCGGGTGTTCGACACTTGAGTGACTGGCTATGTGCCAAGTGGGAGATTGTTGGATAATATGACCCATAGCGTCACTATTTGTACAGATCATAGTGTTGTTGTACAAATTAACTATGTGACAAGGAATTTGCACTCTCATCATTTGTGATTAGATCACCTTAGATATATAAATGAAGAGAGGTCCCTATGATTAGTTTCTGGATTGAGAATGATATGAGACAGTATCAGTCCATGAAGGATTAATCATTAAATATCCCTAGCCGGAGTATTATCGAGACTGGACATCGATAATGCGGAATAGGCTAGTATTGCACTTGTGCGCGTTGTGAGGGCACAACGGCATAGTTCTCATATATATAAGTATTGGATACTTATGCAAGTGCGATAGGAGGTTGTGTTTCACCGATGGTACGGGAAACAGCTTCGCTGTGGATAGACCCCTTGGAATCCCATTGGTATTATGACTATGTGTCTATGGGAGTCCGACATCAGGGTAGGTGTGTATGGTCTTAACCTGAGACTTGCACCGCTAATGCTTACGACAATCAATATACTTTGGTTGAGGTCGTCTAGGACTCTAACCGGTTCTGTGTACGCCAATGCTGGGTATATTGAGAATCGTAGAGTATTGGGTGTGATGTCAAGACGGAAGTATCACTCCAGTCATAGTGGAGATGATGTCACGCATGATACGGTATTAGTGCTCTTAAGTGCTGGCCGGCCATCGGGATATTATGACAAGGTCATGTATATCCGATTATAGAGACTAGTTACCAGACATCCGATATGTGCTTCGGACGGGGCAGACACTTATCCAGCCCCAGCCCTAGCACGTGACTATCCGATACTGGGCCGATATACACAATACTTGGTATACTATGCCTGATATAGATCTTAAATATTCTTAGATGAATATGACCGGTGAATTGGGTAGACTTCGTGCTTTGCTAGAAGCCGATCTTGTCTCGTAAATCGGTAGAATGTAGTACTTGGTACGTACGTGATTCGAATACTCCGACGACCGTATTTACTGCCGACTTATCTGGGGATCTCATGGGTCGCTTCCCGATAATGCACCGATGACGCATAACTCGCACTCATTAATAATCTGGGATTATATAGAAGAAAGAGAAAATTAATCTAGGATTAATTACGGAGATATTTTATCTAGGATAAAATATCGTCTAGAGAGAGATAACGATTAATTTGGAATTAATCGATAAATTAATATATTCGATATATTAAATGAAATTGGATTTCGACGCGAAATTGAAATTGGATTTTAATTCGGGCGAACGAATTAATTTAGAATTAATTCGTTAGCGACATGAATAGTGAATTCGCCAGGCGTAATCATTTAATTACGACGCGACGGAAAACTCGCTAATTAGGAATTAGCGAAACCGAGCCCGGGTGTGATTGCGAACGCATTCGTATTTCGAATTCGAGTGCGGCAACGCAAGTCACATCAAGCGTCAAATCATTCGTCACATCAAGCGTCAAATCAAATGTCACTTTGAGTGATGTGATTGATTGATGTGATTGATTGATTGATGGATTGACTAACATCAAGTCACTTTGATAAAGTGACATTGAATAGTAGATGGAAGTAGATGAAATAGTGTAAGTTGGTGAGACTTTTACCATTTTATTATTTGATATATTATTTGGTAATTGTTTTAATATATTTTCTTAGAAAATATATAAAGCATTTTGGAAAATGCTTTGACCAACTAATACACATTTTTGGGCCAGTGATCAACTAATTCCCTCCCTCAACCTAAATGAGACCATGTCCCAAATATCTTAAACAGTAAAAGGAGAGTTAAGAAGGTCGTACCTGGTTAGCTGAAATCTACAGGAAATAAAGGTTAATCCAGATTAATCCGACGCCTCTTACCACGAGCGTCCTCGGACCAATTTATCTTTGAAAGGATAGGGTCAACTTATGGTTCATAGGCTATGAGTTGGTCTATTAGATCCGGAGCAGTTCTGGCAATGAAGAAGTTCTTTCATAGGTTTTGACACGAACCCATTTCTCCGAGCATCATCAAGAAACACACAAGAGAAATCATAAAATCCATCAACGTTGAACAGTCCAAGCGGTTTCTGGTGTATGTTCAGGTTCGCCAAAGATAGAACTATAAAAATTTCCTCCAATGTACCCAAGCCACCTGGCAAAGCGATAAAAGCATCAGCACGGTTAATCATTTCTACCAGTCGTTCAGACATACCTGGCACGATCAGTTCGTCTCCGTTTGATGATCCAATAAAATTTGCCTCTGCCAAGGGTTTTGGGATGATTCCCAAAACATGACTGCCTCCTTCCTGTACGCCTTTGAAATGATCCCATAAGTCCGAGATTGCTTATGCCATATATTAAGTGCATATTCCTTGCAGCTAAGACTCGACCCAATTCCTGTGCTGCTTCTACGTATGTGGTTTAGTTCCAACACTACTACCGCAAAACACACAGATGTTTTCAACTCGTCTTCTTGAAGTGGCTTCCATTTTTTATGTATTTCTTTTTCAAATCAGGATGCCTTCAAAAGTGTAATGGGGCTGTTATAGAGTACCTGAAAAAGGGTGAGTAATAATAGCACTAATATCTTCCAAAGGACGATTGTTAGCTAAACAATAAAAGAAATCGTGAAAGGTCAAAAATTCTGGATCCTGTCTACGAAAATAAAGATAATTACAACAGAAAAGTGAATCAAAGCAATAATTAAGGCAACGGAATTGTGTACGCAATACGCCACTCGCTTAGTATTAAATTCATAAGGATGCGTCTAAAGATTTTATTCCTTACTCATCCTTCGCTAATGAATTGTTTCTCATCTTTGATTGCCAAACACCATTCCTTCTGTCTTAAAATGCTTTGATTGTGCTTTTCCCTACAAAATTAAAAACTCTACAACATGTATACACAAAATATGAAAACAAAAATTACAACAAATTGCATGGGTTGCCTCCCTACTAGCGCTAAATTTTTTGTCTTCAGCCAGACGTGACTGAAATCCATATGTCAAAGAGGTTTCAATGTCGTTCTGGATGTCCGATTAAAGATAATCCCGTGAGAATTGCTTTTGAAGGGTCTCTTCCAACGGTTAAAGTGGCAAAAAGAGTTTTGTTCTATTCAATGCTTGTGCCACCTTTTTTCTCCTTGTTGTTCCAGTGGTTCCTGAAAAGAAAGAAAGAAAATCAGGAGATCTCGTATGGTGCTTGTCTTGGAATGGAAGTTCCATTCTGTCAAGCTTCTGGGTGATTTCTTTGAATTGTACTCCCCGATACAGCGATATTTCTCCTGAATGCTCTAGATTTAATTTGGTCTAATAGTTGCTCCTATATTTGCTCTGTTTCTTGCTCCATGTTTTCTTCACAGATGAATTTTAAAATTTCGGTATTCAATTCTGCATCCGTCATCTGTGAAATGCATCCTCCATAAGTATATGCCTGAGGATGTAAAGATGTTTCTGACATTAGGTCTTCATTCTCTGATATGACTGGAATGGATAGTTCAGGTAGATCTTCATCAAACATCATGGTAAAGCATGCTCCAAGATGTTCATTTTGAGGATTGAAAGTTTGATCCTCCATTGTTGGTGCAGTTGGTACAAATAGATCAGCTTCATCCTCGTCAAAATCTGAATAATAAAAGTCAAATCGAGACTTTGCCGGTTCGGACTCCTGAACTGATACCTCTGCTTGTTGATACTGCTCAGCCTCCTCCTCTGTTGAAGTGTCATTGTGAAATGATTGGTACTCGAAGGCTTCATCAGTGTCATCTGAAACTGGTTCTTGAGGTATGTAGTTCTGGTTTTCTGTGAATTGTCTCATTTGATCTGTCATCTTCTGAATGAATTCTGATTGTCTCTGAATACTTTCAAATTGATTCTGACTTGTTTCAAGAATTTTATCCAACTTTTCTTTTCGTTTCTTGAACATATCTTCGAGCATGTTTAGCAACTGATATTCCTCTGATGGTTCTGTTTGTTGATGAAGATCATAGGTAAATGGTGGATAAGATGGAAAATATGGTTCTGTGAAATATGATGGCTCATCATACCATGAAGGATCTTAATAGCTCTGACACCCTGGATAGTAGTTGTATTCGCAATAATCTATAGGGAGGTTGCCATTACATATGTCACATCTCCTTATTGCGTTCTGTTGAGCAAATATGGTATTGATTGGTTCTGGCATCCAGTGATAATTGTTGGGCTGGACAAAAAGCCTCAGAAAACTGGACTATTGCTCCCAGATGTGCGGTGTATCTTTTTTTAAGGTACGTAATCTATCAATCTCCCAATAATGTTCCATTTTTTTTAATCACCTAAAAACAAAATAAAGAAATAAAAATTACAGATAAAAATAAAAAAATTAGATACAAGTAAATTAGATAGCTTCAAAATTAATAACTCAAGAAAAATAAGTCCCCGGCAACGGCGCCAAAAACTTGACTGGCGTAAACACACAAGTATAATGCAAGCGCACGTATCGTTCAAGTAGTATAAAAGTATCGATCCTACGAGGACTTAATTCCTACTGTTGTTATTAATTATTGAATCTATTATTTACAAATATCTAATTGAGGGTGAAGAGAATGATGGCTTGATGATTTGGTTGATTGTAGTTTTGCAAAAAATAAATAAATAAAAGACAAAAGAAAATGCTAAGGAAAAATAACAAAAGACACAAAGATCTAGGGTTGTGAATCATTCTAATATCTTTTAAAAGATGAAGTGATTATTTTATGTTTGTGTAATAAATCAGTTACTAACCTGGAACACGAAATTATGCAAAAGCCTCTATCGATGGTCAGACGCAGATAACTAAGCTGGATTCATTAAGTTTGAGTTTCAATTATGGCTATCCCCGCCCGACAGGTATATGTCTATCCTGTAAGGAAATCTATTAAAGGGTTATCTATCCTCAAGAAAGATCGTGGGCTTTTAAGTCTAAGGATGAAACCTAAAATCCCGATGTCTAGTTCATTTTAGATTTACTGCATCAATCTTATTGGTGATTAGACAACAAGAAGCATTAAGCTTAAGACTTAATAAGTAAACCTTTAAATTACCCAAACTATAAAATAACCCTTTATAAACCAGTGATATTAGAATTCATCACAACCCCAGATAACTAACACATAACTAGGGCTAGTAAAGACTTAAAAGTAAAAGACTTAAAGTAAAAGCTGAAAAGTAAATTACAATAAAATAAAATGCTAAGGTAAAAGGAATTACTTCTACTACTACTAATTTAGATCTCCCATAAAATAATATATAAACTTGTGATACTATTACCAACCGACCAATCTGGCGGTATCCTGATTAAGTCCAACCAGCCATTAAGGCGGTAATATTTGTCCATAAACCAGCCATAAAGGCGGAACCAAAATTAAATTACCAACCGACCAATCTGGCGGTATCCTTTTTAATTCAATATTTTAAATAGTGAATATATTATTTTTAGGGAGATTAATCTAAATAGTAATAGTAAAAGAATTACCTTTCACCTAGCTGGGGAAGTTACCTCCTCATGGTCAATAGTAAAAAACTGTAAAAAAGTAAATTACTATATTAACAAAACGTAATTAAAATTATTTAAAAAACTAAAAACTAAAAAAAACTAAAAACTAAAAGAAACTAGAGAGAGAAACTCTCTCTTACATCAAAGAGATGAGAGAGAGTGGTGCAACTAAAACTGAAATTTGAAGCTCTATTTATAGGCCCTGGTAGGCTTCCAGCGTCGCGACGCCAAGGCCTTTGGCGTCGCTATGCCAGATTCTGTCGACGTGGCACGCTCTGGTTCGTCGGTTTGTAGATTCTGGATAAGCTGATAAGGTGACACTTGGCGAGGTGGTTGGGCTTCAATTATTGTGACACGTGGCGGCCTCTGATTGGTCGATGAGATTCTTATCCGCCACGTGTCAGATAAGGATGAGATACTAAATGATTGATGCTGACATGGCGACACGTGGGAAAGAGATTGTCGTCACCGTATGATTTCGACACATGGCACTTCCTGATTGGCTAATGATGATGTGGCGGTGAGGTGGCAGTTTGGACTTGGTCAACCTGGTGAGGTGGCTGATGACGTGGCAATGACGTGGAGTGACACGTGGCACGCGTATGTTAGGAATGTCAAACTTTTCTCAGATTCTTAGATGTGGACCAGGCGCACGTTAGCGCTATTCGGCGCAGGTTAGGCGTCGCGACGCGGGAAAATACCAAAATGCCATTTTCGTCCAGTTTTCACTGTTTTGGCCCAAATCACCTCCAGAATGTCCTAAAACTTTATTTTTCTACAAAATAACACAATACACATCAAAAAATATCACAAAACTCAAGAAACTATACAAAATATTAGGTTAAATGGGTGGGAAATAGTGATAGATTTACCACTCATCACACCCCCAAACCTAACATTTTGCTAGTCCTCGAGCAAAATATAAAA
>SKCR01039555.1:0-16025 GCA_019454045.1 Zanthoxylum bungeanum | reverse complement strand
CATCAAATTCTCCACCAAATCCATTATTAATTTCTCCTCTAATTACTCCACCAAATCCATAATTGCTCCACTAATTGCTTATCTTGTTTGGTGTTGATTTGATAATTTTTATTAATTATTAATTAATTAATATTTTGCTTTGAAAATGATTGATAATGACTTTTAATAATTACACTCCACACACTTCTGGATGGTTCATCAATTTCGGTCATGAAATCATCATAATTTGAAAATATTTTCTCTTTCAAAGTTGTAGATCGTTGAGTCTTCTTTAATCTGGAACTTGAATCAGCTCAATCCGATATCGGAGTAAAAAGGTATGCCCAAAATACGACAGATGCGCAAAACTGGAATTTCCAAAACTGCACTTCGTCAAAAACGCCCTTTCAAGTTTCCAATCTCCAAAATTAATATATCAAGTCCAATAATTGCCCTTAATTGACCCACATTTCATCCTAAATGATTTCATTGAGTCCCGATATTATTTTATCTGCAAAATAAACTAAAACACATCAAAACGTTCACAAAACCCAAGAAACTAAACAAAATATTAAGTAAGAGGGGCGGTAAATATTGATATATTTTCCGCTCATCAGCAATCTACTGTAAATGACGTCGTTTCGAAATGTAATCAGTCGTTGGGTAATGGCTCCCATTGTGCTGCTTGTACTGACAGCTTGTCCCGCCTGCAGGCCCACTTGACGGGGAGTTCCGTCGGGAACTTGTCGAATTGCTTGGCTTATCCGTTTATTTATGCCGCCTCTTTTGCCAGTCCGTTTGGTCCCACCGATAAAGGTACTTCTGAGTGTTTGTTTTCGTATGTGTTTGCTGATTCAGAAAAGAAGAGTAAGAAGAAAAATGGTGTAATTTCTTGGGTTGTGATTGTTTCTGTTGTTGGGTTGTTGGTAATTTTCGTTGAGGTTTGGTATTTGTGGCGTAAGCGTGTGGTTTCGAATAGGAAGAAGAAGAGGAATAGAGAAGCTGCTAATAGAATTGAAATGGGATTGGAGTCTATTCATGAGAGTACTGATTTGGTTAGGTTCACATTTGATGAGATTAAGAAAGCAACTAGGAATTTCTCTAGGGATAATATCATTGGGAGAGGAGGTTATGGTAATGTTTACAAAGGGTTCTTGAACGATGGCTCTGAGGTTGCTTTGAAGAGGTTCAAGAATTGTTCTGCGGCGGGAGATGCAAACTTCACGCATGAAGTAGAGGTTATTGCTAGTGTTAGGCATGTGAATCTTGTTGCTTTGAGAGGGTATTGTATTGCCAATACTCAGTTAGAGGGTCACCAGAGGATTATTGTGTGTGATTTGATGAAGAATGGGAGTGCTTATGATCACTTGTTTGGTTGCAACAGGAGGAAGCTTAGTTGGCCTCTTAGGCAAAAGATTGCTCTAGGGACGGCAAGAGGGTTAGCCTACTTGCATTTTGGTGCGCAGCCGGCTATCTTTCATAGGGATATTAAAGCTAGTAATATATTATTGGATGAGAAGTTTGAGGCAAAGGTGGGGGATTTTGGGCTTGCAAAGTTTACACCGGAGGGGTTTACTCATTTGAGCACTAGGGTGGCTGGGACAATGGGATATGTTGCTCCTGAGTATGCTTTGTATGGGCAATTGACGGATAGGAGTGATGTATACAGCTTTGGCATTGTGCTTCTTGAGCTTTTGAGTGGTAGGAAGGCACTCATTATGAATGATGAAGGCCAAGCTTCTCTTGTGACGGATTGGGCTTGGTCATTGGTGAAGGAGGGGAGAGCTCTCGATGTTATTGAAGATGGTATGCCAGATTTGGGTACACCAGAAGTTTTAGAGAGGTACGTAATGATCGCTGTTGTTTGTTCGCATCCGCAATTATATGCCAGGCCGATGATGGATCAGGTTGTGAAAATGTTAGAAACAGAGAAGTACTCAGTTCCTACAATCCCAGAACGGCCAATTTCTCTTGTAGCTGAGATGGATGAGATTGACAAGTCTATGAACAATACCAATGGCTCATATCAGCTCTCGAGTTATACTGCTGGCTATCCGCATTTTAACGAAATTGATTGCCCTTCAAGTTCAAGCCATAAGGAAGAAAGCCAGAAACTCTGTTTCCAGAATAGTAGAATAATTGTTGGATACTGTATGGTCCAGTTTCACACATGCCTGGAGATTGTACAGACAAGCAACAACTCAATTATTTTACTGTCAAAATCATAACTTTTAAGCATTGCTTATCAAAACAAATCTCTAGCAAACACAATTGATGATGAATTTGAAAGTGTTAATTAATATTTTTGAATATATTTTCAAAGGATCTCAAATAAAGTGCCCACCCTATTTTTATATAGATGGAATCCACACACCTGGAAGAAATGATTTGACATAAGAAATTTTTTGAAAAGAATAATGATATATTCCCTCAATATTTCATGAGCCTAGAATTTGCATCTTTTTGTGTTAGTTTCATTTTGATTGGCAATATCCGTAACAAAACAAGTTCAATTGAGTTGTAATAAGTCTTGAAGAACTTGGAACAATTGGACTGGTATTTGGCAAAGCTGGAACAAATTCGTTAGTGCTGCGTTCGTTGAAGCGTTCGAACGTGTGGCGTTAGTGGCACGTTTGCTGTTGGGTTCGAACGAAATATTCCAGAGAGCAAACGTTCGTGGTGCGTTCAAGTAAGCGTTCGAAAGAAACATTCCAGAGAGCAAACGTTTGAGGTGCGTTCGAGTAAGCGTTCGAACAAACCTTTCTAGAGAGCACGCGTTCGTGGCGCGTTCGAGTGGCGTTCGAACGCCCGTGCAAAATTAAGTTATGTTGGACGTGTTTTTAACCTAATTTGGTATTGGGAAGCCTCTCTTTTTACCCTACCTATATAAAGAACACATAACCATCTTCCCCCAGCATTGAAAACATATTCTCTCAAAGCTGCAAACCTTCATAGCTTTTCAACCTTCTTGTTTCTTACTTTGAAGACTCTTTTGTTTCCTGTCTTATTTGTTATTGATGAGATCAGTCTTTGTTAAATCATCAACACAACCAAACCCAACTTCCTAACCCTTCAGAGTTCTATAGGAAGAAGATTGGCAGTCGGAGTTCCGACATTCAGAGCTACAGATTTGATTCACTCAGAGACTTCAGAGGTTCTGAAGAAAACTGTGGTCTGCGGGCTTGAAGAGTTTCTTGAGTTCTTGTAGTCTAGAGGTATTAGAGTCGGTGGAGATACCGTCATAGGTCTTTTACCATCGTTGTAAGTTATTCTCTATTACAGTGGATTTGGGTTGTAGCCGAGATACCTGGAGTGATTTTTTACTCGCACAAGTTTTCCAATTCGTCAATAAATTACTGTGTTGATTTGTGTGGCTGAATTATTTTCTGCATTGTTTTAATATTTTGCTTTGATAAATTACTGTTGTTAGAAATAAGGGTGCTAGTTGGGAAATCCATATTAACGGTAATTAAGACTTGTCTTGATTATTGTGTTAAATTCCGCATAGGGTCAGAACCTTAGGATAATTACGAACTTTCGATTGTTATCAGAGCCTGAACTCGATCCTTGACCCGTTAGTTATGGAATGTAGTCAACCCTTAAATTTTCCATCATTCTTTGATGGGACTGAATATTACATTGGAAGATTCGCATGAGAGTGTTCCTTAAGTCCTTAGATGAGAGGGTCTGGATGACAGTAGAGTATGGATGGAAACCTCCCGTGGTTATAGTTGATGGGGTCTCTTCCCCTAAAGACAAACTGACCCGGACCAATGATGATTTTGACGCTAGCAATAGGAACAATTAGTCAATTAATGTCATTCATGGTGTTGTTTGCTCGGTAGAATTTAATAGAATTTCCATGTGTGAAATAGCTAAGGATGCTTGGGACATCCTACAGACTGTGCATGAGGGCATACTGTCTGTTAAAAATCATAGACTCCGGGATCTTGCTACTAGATTTGAGGTCGCCCAGACGAAAGATGATGAGACCTTTGATGAGTTCTACATTGAGATTAACGATGTCGTTAATTCAAGCTTCAACCTAGGCGAGACTATCCATACTAATAAGATAGTAAGGAAAATCCTTAGATCTCTGTCTGATAAGTTCCTACCAAAGATTACCGCCATCGAGGAAAACAATGACCTCGATCAGCTTAAACTAGACGACCTTGTTAGGGAAGCTGCAGGTTTATGAGAAGAAGCTTTCTGGCTATAGAAAGCCCAAAACCATATCGATGAAGACCACAAAGGAAGTTGCTCATGATCCGTCTAGTGATGATGTGTAAGAGTTCCTAGAACATGCCAAGATCGTCTAAGAGTGATTCGTGTGTGAATTAATCAAATGGAGTTGCAGAATACTCACATTGATCGGTTGAAGTTCAAAACTTTTTCATGGATGTTGAAGCTTCCAAGCCTTCTTTGAGTGTTTCCAACACTTGGGTGAGTCTCTCTATCACCTTGTTAGACTCCTTAATGTGCTAGCATTGATGAATTTTGCAACAAAATTCAAGAAGAATAAGAGAGGAAGCTCGACATTTAGAGAAGAAGAGAGCATTTTAGGTTGCTGTGAATAGTAACCCATTACCACTTCCAAAGTTGATTAATGTTTATATAAAGAGTTTGTGTGTTGAAATTGGCTTGACTGTATCATAAGTAAAGCAAGCCTTACTTTTAATAAATCAAAACCATAAAATAAGCCCAACCACTTCCATCAAATGTCCAACAAGTTGATGTAAGTGAAGTGGGTCCCACCACTTTTAAATTCCAAATTTAAGTCGGCTAATCCAACACGCAACTTCGCTCGGGCACGGGTTCGTTTAATCCGATTAAACGAATTATCCGTCGTGACATAATTAAATCTAATTTAATTAAATAATAATGCCTAGCAAAATTATTACGAAAGTCGCTAACGAATTAATTCTAAATTAATTTGTTCGCTCGAATTAAAATCCAATTTCAATTCCGCTTTGAAATCCGATTTCATTTAATATATCCAATATATTATTTTAGCCCAAATAAATAAATTAAATAATAAAATCCAATTTTAACTATTAAATTTACTTTGCCGATTAATTCCAAATTAATCGCGTTCTCTCTCTTCTAGTTGAATTAATCCTAGATTAATTTTCTCTCTGTTAATTAATCCGAGATTAATTTTTGCCGTAATTAATCCCAGATTAAATTTCACTCTCATAATTAATCCCAGATTAATATTGTTCGAGTCAAATGTCATCGGTGAATCTTTGGGAGGCGACCCAAGAGATCCCTGTATATGTTGGCAGTAAATACGGTCATCGGACTATCCGAACACGTGCGTACCCGGTACCACGTTCCTACCGATTTACAAGACATGGTTGGCTTCTAGCAAAGCATCGTGCCTACCCAATTCTCCAGAAACATTCTTTAAATGAATATATAATCTTTATCAGGCGTAGTATACAGTGTATTGCGTATTACGATCCAGTATCGGATGTCACATGTTAGGCCTGGGGCTGGAATTGTGTCTGCCCCATACGAAGCATATATCAGATCACTAGCAACTAGTCTCTTTAATCGGATAATCATGACCTAGTCATATTATCCCGATAGCTGCAGCATTTAAGAGTACCAGTTATGTATCCATGCGTGATCATCATCTCCATATGATTGAAGTTATACTTCCATATTGACATAACACCCAATACACTATGATTCTCAGTATACCCAGAAGAGGCGTACACAGAACCTGTTAAAGCCCCGGACGACCAAAACCAAAGTATACTGATTGTCGCAAGTATTAGCGATGCAAGTCTCTGGTTAAGACCAAATACACCTACCCTGATTCGGATTCCCATAGACACATTGTCATACTACCAATGGGATTCTGAGGGGTCTATCCAGAGCGAAGCTATTCTCGTACCATCGGTAAATAGCACCTCCTATCACACTTGTATAAGTATCCAATACTTAAATATATGAGAACTATGCCGTTACGCTTCCATAACGCGCACAAGTGCAATACTAGCCTATTCCGCATTATCGATGTCCAGTCTCGATAATACTATGACTAGGGATATTTAATGATTAAACCTTTCATGGATTAATATTGTCTCATATCTTATTAATCTGGCACTAATCATATGGACTTTTATCATTTATATATCCAGGTAATCAAATTACAAATGATAAAAGAGCAATTTCATTTGTCACATAGTTAATTTTGTACAAGAACATCATGTCCTTTACAAAATAGTGATGCTATGGGTCATAATTGTCAAACAATCTCCCACTTGGCCTATAGCCAATCACTCAAGTGTCTAACACCTGAACTATGTACGGGTCGTTCATGTTTATGCTGAGATATCGCTTTCGCCAGCGGATTTACAAGGTTATCATCTGATGCGATTTATTAGATCATTACATCGCCACGATGTATGATCTCACGAATCAGATAAAACCGTCGAAGTACATACTTGGATCGTTTATGAGACCATAATTCTTTAGCCTGCGTTGTAGCCCAGCTCAGCTGCTAACAGAACTACTTCATAATCTAATTAGGATTTTATAGATCCAAAATGCTTCTTATGTTGCCTCAGCTGTAGCAATATAATCCGCTTTTGTTGAATCGGCAACAGTATCTTGCTTGGAAGATTTCCAGCTCACTGTTCCGTTGTTCAAACAAAATTATGTACCCTTATTGCGACTTACAGTCGCCATTATCGATTAGGAAACTTGCAACGGTGAACCTAGTCATCTCAAGTTCTCCTTCTAAATAATTTAAGAATGCATCCTTAGTTCGTTTAAGATACTCAAGGATGTTCTTAACATTAATCTAGTGACCATCACCTGGATCGGCCTGATTGTGACTTTATATGCTCAAAGCATATGAGACACCAGGTCGCGTACATATCTTTCAATGTATGAGTTCTCGGAGAGTGCCAACAACTTTTAGATCTATCCCAATATATCCTTATTCTTAGAATAAGGGTTGCCTCTCCCAAGTATTCCATGGAGAATTTTCTTGAAAGTCAAGCTTTCATCGATTTTAATATGGGAATGTCATTTCCAAGAAATAATATATCATCAACGTGTAGGACAATCATTGTCAGTGCACTCCCACTAACCTTCTTATATACACAAGAATCATCTTCGTTTTGAATGAAACCATATTCCATTATGATCTCATCAAAACGTTGATTCCAAGAACACAATGCTTACATCAATTCATAAATGGATCGATTAAACTTGCAAACCTTGTTTGCATGTTTTGGTACGACAAAATCGTCAAGTTATTATAAACATCCTCCAAAAGGTTTTCGTTTAAGGAAAGCAATTTTGACGTCCATCTGCCATATTTCATAATCGAAATATACAGTAATAGCAAGCATTGTCCGAATGGATTTAATCATGGTAACAGGTAAAAGGTTTCATCGTAATCGACACCATGTTGATGACGATACCCTTTCGTTATAAGCCTAGCTCAGTACGTTTGTATGTTGCCATCCATGTTTGTCTTCACCACGAAGACCCATTTACAACCAATAGACACAATGCCTTCTGGTGCATCAACTAGTGTCCAAACTTGGTTGATATACATGGAATCCATTTCGGACTTCATGGCACTTTGCCATAAACCGGAGTCGATACCTTGTATCATTTCCTCAAACGTAGTCCGTTCGTCTTCCTCAATAAGATTTACATCTACATGAGGTGAGATCAGAAACCCATACCTCTTAGGTTGTTTCCTGACTCTCTCCGACCTACGCGGTTCTTGTGTATTAGAAGATTGTGGTACAGATTCATCCCTGATGAACTGTTCGTGTTCCGTTAAGGGATCGGTGCCAGGAACAGTATTACTTCGATTTTCATCGAGTTCTACTTTCCTCCTACTTACCACTGCATTTAGGTATTCCTCTTAGGAAAACCGTATGGAGAGCAACAAATATTTTTGTTCTCTTGTGAGTAGTGGAATTGGTTTCCTTAGGATAACCAATTACAAATAGGCACTTATCTGATTTGGATTCTAATTTGGTACCATCCAAATGTTTAACATTCCCAGTATGCCCAAATCTTCAGGAATGAGAAACCTGGTTTCTTTCCTGTCCATATTTCATATGGAGTCTGTCTAACAGTTTTTCATGGAACCTTATTCAAAATAAGCATTGCACTGTTCAATGTGTATCCCGTGAAGGAAATTGGAAGCTCAGAGCGACTCATCATTAACCTTACTATGTCCAACAAGGTTCGGTTTCTCCAATCGGACACACCATTCTATTAAGGTGTTCCGGGAGGAGTCCACTGTGAAAGAATACCATACTCTTTCAAGTAATCGAGAAACTTATTGCTCAAGTATTTTCCACTACGGTCCAACCGTAATATCTTTATACTTTTGCCCGTCTGTTTTTCTACTTCGCGTCGAAACTCTTTGAATTATCAAAAGTTTCTGATTTGTGTTTTATAAGATACACATAAACATAACGCGATGCAACATCGTAAAGGTTACAAAATATTTTTATAACCACCTCTAGCCTAGCTATACATGGGCCCACATATGTCACCATGAACGAGGGGTAAACAGCTCGGTGGCACGTACACCTTTACCAATAAAAGGCGATTTAGGCACTTTGCCTAATGAATAAAAGATTCGTAGACATCATTTGAATTAGGATCAAATCTGTCCTAGTATCCACCCTGCAAAAGTGTGGATATACGAGTCTTGTTAATGTGTCACAGACAACAATGCCACAAATAAGTCTTATCTGATTAATTCAGTTTGAGCCATTTGTTTGTCATGTTATATGTTTGAGATTTGTTTATATTCAAAATATAAGTACTGTTATTCACATCTAATGTGTATATCTCAATATCATCTTTATAAACAAAACACATAGTGTTCATGAACAAAAAGGTATACCTGCAACGGGTTAAACTAGATATAGAGATAATGTTTCTAGTCAAACTAGGTACATTATAACAGTTTCCTAATTTAAGTACATGCCCAAAGGGTAGTTCCAAAACTTAGGTTCCCACGGCCAAAACAGTGACTCTCATCCTATTTCTGACTCGTAGGTCAATCTTATCTGAAGCCAGTCTCCTGTTAATCAGCAGATCCCGCACATCAGTACATATGTATGTACCACACCCAGTATTAAAAATCCAATTTTAAAACCAGTAGTGGATATGTTTATTACAAACATACCTGAAGCCAGAGCCTTGCCCGTCTTCACTTCATTCATCTGCTTTGTCCATACGGCAGTCACGCTTCCAGTGACCCTGTTTTCCATAGTTTAGGCAGACATCTTGGGATATGTCCTTTGTCTTCCTAGAAGACTGTGACGATTTTTCCGTTGCCCATTTTCTTCACACCCCCAGAAGCCTTCGGCCAAGCTTTGCCTTCTGAAATGTCGAAGTAAGATGCGTTTTGCGCTTCTTACCCTTTTAGAAGCTCTGGCTCTGCCTCTTTGAGCATATTCATTAACTCTCCAAGAGTTTTCTCTTGGTTCATAATGAACCTGCCCCAGTAATCGGGTAGAGACTATAAGATCAAATCTATGGAAGTCTCGGCCTCGTAGGTAATGCCCAGCTAACCTAGCTGTTCGATGTCAGCAATCATCTGCGACACCTAGTGCTCGACAGATGTACCCTCTGACATACGCGAGCGTAAGAGCTTCTTTTAAGATCTAAGTTTAGATCTATGAAGATCTTTTAATTTCATCATCATGGTATAATGATCTAATCCTTAGTTCTGACGACGAAATTAAGGAGTCTTTGCGGCAAGCATAACAGATTGAGCACTAAATTTATCATCACTATGAGTCTTCCAAAGCTCATGCTCTACTATTTGCTCAACTCCGGGCTCAGGCCCGAGAGGTTTCTCTATTATTTAGAGTAATTTCTTGGCTTCCAGGACTATCCTGAGATTCAATTCCCAATCTGAAAATTTACGCTGTTAAAGACATTTTCACCTATAATTATGTTCCTTTACGCTAATCTTTCAGCTATATTGATTGCTATAGTCCAACTATCCAATCAATAATTTCGGGTACAATAAAATGTAATGATTACTATAGTCCAACTATATAATCAACTATAAATGATCGTTATATTCAAATGTAATGATTACTATAGTCCAACTATATAACCAACTACAAATAAAGTAGTGTCTTGTACAGTCTAACTGTTCAAAGAAGGCAATATTAAATATTAGTCCAACTAATATATTTATAACAACGATAAATTAAATAAAAGAGCGTGTGTTGGCAAGTATCTAAACGAAATTGCAAATTTAATACTTGTCTCCCACTATTTTTCGGCGAGCCTCTAACCCTCTGTGGAGTACTCGGGAAACCTAGTTTCCTAGTGGGCTAGAATCTTGTTAAATAGCACACAACATTGACTTTGGCCAACAAGTTGTATTAAACTTAACTATGTAGATCTCTAAGATCAATTGGATCCCATCCAATTCCTAGATCCAGTAGGTGGACCTCCAAGTCCGAAACATATATCCAATATATGTAAATATATCCAATATATTTCCTAACCTTTTTCCTCTAAATCAACTAAGCATTGGCTTTGGCTCAACAAGCTTAATGATTCTAGTTAAGCGTGACCCATTGACAGTGGGAAAGCTTCGTAATCGAGGTCGATGAACAAGAAGTGACCTTAACTTTGGCCAACAAATCACAACTGCCCAAGACACGCGATATGTAACAAAACTTACGTGGTTCAAACACATCCGCGATGGACAAAGGTCTTGACTTTGGCCAACAAACAAATGCCAATCTTGGATCTTGAGAGAGAACCACTCAATGAAAGGAAAAACGCTTAATATTTGATGAGGGTTTTTTGCGTAAATTGGCAACCAATTTATTATCTTTGATTAGGTCTCATCATACACCCTTAAGCATGCATTCTAAAAGCATAATAAAGCGCGAAATAAATTAATAATGATATGCGGATGGATATATAACAAATTTTGTTCCTAGAACAAATCTCTCCATTTCCTCTCTCCCGCTAGCACTATTCTTACTTCTACCCAATTACATAATACTTCTAAAGAAACCTCATTTACATTGAGGGGAATTGGTGAGAAGAGAAATACAAAGAGAATAGAGATAAGAGGCTGGACACGCAGGTCCAATTTAATGAATTCTAAATTTATTACAACAATTTTCAAAATTGCCCTCACCCTTCTAATATCCATATGATATATATTATTCATACAATACATCCATGTATTCACACAAAGCATGTTATTCAATCAATCTAATCCAATTAATTAATCTTTTAATTAATGACCATCCAATGTTCAAACAATGATTTGATTTGCGCGAGTCCAACTCGTTTAAGAATAAATACTCAAAGTACATATTCTTGAATTATATCGAACTACAATTTTAAATCCAATTTAAATTAAATCCAATACTAATTCATTTTAATTCCAAATTAAATAATTACACTTTTAATAATGCCTTTTAGACTTGGATTCCAAATCCAATATTCATGGGTCTCAAAGGTCCAATTAGTATCCAATACTTTTTAATTAAAGTCCAATGGGCTTTTAATTAATTCTTTAGGCATGTGCTTTGGCCATTATGGATCAAACCCAAGATGCCAAGGCCCAATAAGGAAGCACCCTTATGCCATAAAATCAATTTTGGCCCAATTAAATTTTTAAAGGCCAAAATATCATATTTGGACTTTATGGAAATGGTTTTAGGCCCAATTGGATCCAACCCAATTGTCCAAAACCAAACTTGGCCCAATCAAGCCCATTAAGCCCAATTACAACAAATTAAATTAACACATTATTCCAAATTATATATTAATTTAATTTAAGTGCAATTAGTATAATTAATCAATTAATCTAACATTTCCAAAATACTAATTAATTCAATTAATCATACTCAACATTTCCAATTCATGTCCAACACAAATTGAAGCAAAATAAATCTATACATGCTTATCATGCTCACGGAAATTGTGCATAAAATAACACCCAATTTGATTTGAATCCAATTAAATCATAATACAAGATTTATTTCATACTTTAAACATATCCAATTGTCTAAAATCAAAAAATCACCATGAACACAACTGTGGGAACACAGGAACTGGGCGACGCATGCTGTCCCGGGCTCGCGGCCCGGTCGGGAGTACGGAGTAGCCACGGGGGACTAAACCGGAGAATAATGGAGTCGCCACCCGGTGTGAACCGGGAAAATGAGATTTAAGGCCGCACTCACCCCTCGCAAGGGAAGACCTCAAACCATTGGGTTCGGAATGGTCCCTTACTTATGCCACTTGTAATGACAGGATTTATGTAATAATTTAATCATGCTTAAGTAGCACTTATTTCCAAGAGTATCATGCTTCTAAATTCACGGGTACAAAATAAAACTTATACATACATTTCACATATATCTCACATCTAAGAACACATGCCTGAAAATACCTCAAAGTAACAACGAACATACAACTTCATTCAGCATATCATATTCATGAAAAACACAAGCATACATAATAACCGCACAAGCATACATGTGAGCACTTTTCCAAGTGATACGTGGAATTGTATCCCAAGTACAGACACAGCATTACCGTCCATTCAGAATCGGCAACGGAATTTATGTCTGGGTTTCCATCCGATATATCACAAGAAATAATACTCCAAAGTCATCATGGCATAGGTATATGAATTGTAATGCGTTAAATCAAGACTAAGGCAAATGACGCAACTAATGGAATAAACATGCTTTTCATTATTATGTGCACAAAGATAAGAATGACTATGTGTGGTTCCATAAAAAAATCACCTAAGAAACAATTATAAATGGCATGTGATGAATATGTCTCAGTTCAGTGTGTTCGCGTTCGTAAACGTGTTCGAACGGTAAACAGAAGGTTCGCGTTCGTATGGCGTTTGATAACGCGTTCGAACGGAAATGAAATAGAATGCTCACGTTCGTATGGCGTTTGTTAACGCGTTCGAATGGAAATGAAATAGAATGCTCACGTTCGTATGGCGTTCGTGAACGCGTTCGAATGGAAATGAGACCTGATGCATGATAAGGCAAAATGCATGCGCGTTCGAGTTGCGTTCGTAAACGCGTTCGAACGGGAACAGACCTGATGCATGAAATGGGACGCAATACATAAACAACAAAATAAAGGGGCGTGGCGAAGTACTGCCGTAAAGGTGGTCTTTTGGGGCTCTTGGTCTCTCAAAGAGATGACCTTTAGACCAACATACTAAGCTCATGCGCATCACATCACAACACATGAAATAAAGACAATAAAAGTGTAGGACTTCGTATGCCCAATTGAACGTACATTCAACCCAAACACACTTCGTCCAGCGCGGCGAAGTAGTGTCACAAAGGTGGCCTTTTAGGCTCTTCGTCTCTCAAATAGAGGACCTTTGGACTAACTCACTAAGCCCATGCGCTCGATCGCATCATACATACAAAAATAGAGCCAATCATATCAAAACTAAGTATGCCCGATTGAACGTATCTTGCATCCAACCGAACACACATCAACCGGCGCGGTAAAGCATCGTGGTAAAGGGTTTTAACCCCTCCCCATAAGGGATCTTTCATTCCACTTACTAAGCCCATGCGCTTGATTGAACCATGCATAGAAAGATAAAGACAATAATATCAAACTAAGTATGCCCGATTGAACGTATCTTGCATCCAACCGAACACACATCAACCGGCGCGGCAAAGCATCGTGGTAAAGGGCTTAAACCCCTCCCCTCCCCATAGGGGATCTTTCATTCCAATTACTAAGCCCATGCGCTCGATTGAATCATGCATAAATAAACAACATACAGAATTCAAGTGACGCAAAATAAACAAAAGCAACACAAAACAAAAGAGGGTGCCGTTTACTCAAGCGGTACGTGGAGTTGTGTCCCGAGTACAGATCATATTACCGTCCATTCGGAATCGGCTATGAAATTTATGTCCGGGTTTCCATCCGATATACCGCGAGAGTTGACACGTCTCTCATTTTATTCCACAGCCACAACATACTACATCTCATAATTCATGCATATTTATCTACTCAAGGGCCACAACATGCATTTCAACATGACAATCATGCAAGTAATATTTAATAAATAATACAAAAAAAACGAGTGTGAAATATACCCTCAGGTCTAACCTTTTGCCAACTTTCAGGCTTGCGTTTTCACGGACGTCGGAAGGGTACAGCTCCTCAACTTCTCCGGTCACTGGTTTAGCGTCCTAGCTCACTGCTTTGCTGTTTTGCTTGCGGTTCGAACTCTGTTCTACTCCTGTTCGGCCTCTGTTTTGCTGCTCACTGCTCAGGCCACCTGTTTTGACGTTTCAATGAACTGTTCCAAGTTTGTGTGGGTTCTTAGTGCAGTTGTGTGTGATTATTTTAAGGATTATGAATGCAGTCTCTTTATGTTACTATTTTTAAGATTTTTAGGCAATGTTTTAGTGTATTTTTGCTGCTGTTTTTAGGGGTTAAATTACTGCTGTTTGGGCGTGATTTGGGACTGGTTTGGGTCAGTTTCGGTGGGAAAGGGGGCTGCTGTTCGGGGGTACTTTAGTGGCTGTTTGGGCTGTCGTTGGGGGTATATTTTTCGGTGATGTGTGGAGGCTTAGGGGGTTGCTATTTTCGATGGTGATTATGAGATTGTTTTGGTGGTTGGAGGGGGTGTGAATGGCTATTGTATTTTCGGTAATATGAGAGTGTTTGAGGGCTTGTTGTTTTCGGTAATGTGAGAGTGGGGGTGAAGAGAGTTGTTTGTTATTATGTGTATGAGCTAGGGGTTGGAAATTCTTTTTGTTTGTGATGGGAGTGAACTAGGATTTGTGTGTCGATTATGTATGAGCTAGGGGTTGGAAATTCTTTTCTTCTTTTGTTTGTGATGGGCGTGAACTAGAGGGCCAATGCCTTGGAGAGTATGGTTATATAGAGAAAGGCTAGGGCTTCATCTTGTCTCACAAGGAAGGGATTTTGGCATTAAAAGAAGGATTTAATTTGGTGTTGAGCAAGAAAGTCAAAGTTGAGGGGGGACAAATCTTGGCTAGAATAGGAAGTCATATCTTTAATTTGTTATGATTGATTTTAATTAGGCATGACATCTTTTTAATTTAGTATGTGATTTGTTTAGTTAGGAAGTTAATAACTTGATTTATCTTCATTAGGTATGATTATATTTGTTTTTTATTTAATTGGTAAATGGTTTTAATATTTTATTTAATGTTTAATGTTTAATTTATAATTAAATTGGGATGTTTTTATGGGCTTTGGGGAGCTATTGGGCTGGGGTGCGAGGTGCAAGCAGCAACCAGAAACATCGACGCCGTCGAATGCCAATTCGAACGCCACACGAACGTCCGCAATCTGCCTGACGTTCGAACGAAGTACGAACGCAGCACTAACGAAGACAGTGAGCTTGTGAAATAAACTTGATGACGTACTTATTCTGAATTTCCCCTTCTGACCTCCGTGTCCTTCCCGCAATATCCTTAGCTAAAAAGGTAGTGCCTCCAACTGAGACTCATCATCGGGTTTTCACATGCAAAATGCAATGCCTACAGTCCGCCCCCACTTTGATGGGACTTGTGCAGTGTGTGACTTGAACAATCCTATCAAAGTTATGCAATGCATTTTTTCACATACCGGCTCGGCTGCTGCCCTCGAGCTGAGTTGGTACTGTAGCGGACCTCGATCCTGGGACGCGTCCCGATAACTGCACCGACAACGGGGCACCTCGACCCTGGGCCCGCGACCCAATACGTTGACTATAGGGACCTCGCCCTCGAACTGATGATGTAGTGGGTACCTCGACCCTAGGCACCTCGACCGGGAACTACAACTGACAACGGGGGCACCTCGACCCTGGGCACCTCGACCCAACACCGCTGACTATAGGGACCTCGCCTCGAACTGATGATGTAGTGGGTACCCGACCCTGGGCACCTTGACCCGGACTACAACTGACAATGGGGGCACCTCGACCCTGGGCACCTCGACCCAACACCGCTGACAATAGGGACCTCGCCCTCGAACTGATGATGTAG
>SKCR01039554.1:0-15957 GCA_019454045.1 Zanthoxylum bungeanum | reverse complement strand
TAATCTAATTACGATAATGATAAAATAGCAATTTCCTTTGGTCACATAGTTATTTGACAAAAAAACACAATGTTCTTTACAATAGTGATGCTATTGGTCATAATTGTCTAACAATCTCCCACTTGGCCTATATCCAATCACTCAAGTATCTAATGTTGGAAAATTATGACCCATAGCATCACTATTTGAAAAAGACATGGTGTTTTTGTACAAATTAACAATGTGTCAAAGGAATTGCTCTTTTATCATTTTGTAATTGGATTGCTTGGATATATATAAATGATAAAAGTCCATATGATTAGTAACAGATTATAAGATATGAGACAATATTAATCCACGAAAGGTTTAATCATTAAATATCCCTAGTCGTAGCATTATCGAGATTGAACATCGATAATGCGGAATAAACTAGTATTACACTTGTGCACGTTATGGAGCTTAACGACATACTTTTCATATATTTAAGTATTGGATACTTATGCAAGTGTGATATGAGGTTTTGTTAGCCGTTGGACCAGGAACAGCTTCGCTCTGGATAGACCCATCAGAATCCCACTAGTAGTATGACTATGTGTCTATAGGAATCCGAATCAGGGTAGGTGTATGTAGTCTTAACCTGAGACTTGCATCGCTAATACTTACGACAATCAATATACTTTGGTTTTGGTCATCTGGAGCTTTAACAGGTTCTGTGTACGCCTCTTCTGGGTTTACTGAGAATCGTAGTGTATTGGGTGTGATGTCAAGATGGAAGTATCATTTCAGTCATATGTAGATGATGATCACACATGGATATAGAACTAGTACTCCTAAATGATGCTGCTATCGGGATAGTATGACTAGGTCATGATTATCCGATTACAGAGACTAGTTGCAAGTGATCCGATATATGCTTCGTACGGGGCAGACACAATTCCAGCCCTAGGCCTAGCATGTGACATCCGATACTAGATTGTATTACGCAATACATTTTATATTACGCCTGATACAGATTATATATTCCTCGTTGAATATTTCTGGAGAATTGGGTAGGCACAATGCTTTTCTAGAAGCCAACCATGTCTTGTAATTCAGTGAGAACGTGGTACGGGATACGCACGTGTCGGATAGTCCCGACAACCGTATTTACTGCCAATATATCCAGGGATCTCTTGGGTCGCTTCCTAAAGATTCACTGCTGACATTTGACTCGAACAGAAAATTAATCTTGGATTAATTATGAGAGAGAAAATTAATATGGGATTAATTGCGACAAGAATTTATCTGGGATTAAATTCGTCTAGAAGAGAGAACGCGATTAATTCGGAATTAATCGGAAAAGTAAATTTAAATAGTTAAAATTGGATTTTACTATTTAATTTATTTAATTGGGCTAAAATAATATATCAGATATATTAATTGAATTGGATTTCACTACGGAATTAAAATTAGATTTAATTCAAGCGAACGAATTAATTTGGAATTAATTCATAAGCGACTTTCGTCATAATTTTGCTAGCCATTATTATTTAATTAAATTGGATTTAATTATTTAGTGACGGAAAATTCTTTTAGATGGATAAATGAACCGGGCCCAAAGTGTGTTGTGTAAAGCCAACTTGAATTTTGAATTCAACCCACATCACTTACATCACATGTCACTATTTGTGATGGAAGTGGTTGGCAACTTTAATTGTTGGACTTTAATTACACATCACACACAAGTTTAATTTTTTGATATGTTTTTTAGAAAACACTATTCACTCTCTCCTTCCATGGCTTGGCCGAATTCTCCCTCTCTTGTTCTTGAAGTTTTGTTGCAAAATTTCATCCAAGCTAGCACTTAAGGAGTCTTTGAAGGTGATAGGAAACTCACCCTTGAGTTTGGAATTCAAAATAAAAGCTTGGAGCTTCTAGATCCAATGAAAATGTTTTGAACTTCAACCAACCAATGTAAATATTCCACAACTTTCTTTGGTAAATTCACACTTGAATCAATGTTTAGGATCCTTGGGCAAGTCTTAGAGACACTAACAATGGCTAATATATCTGATATATTATTTTACGCATAAATAAATAAATTAAATAGAAAAATTCAATTTAATTATTAAATTTATTTTATCGATTAATTCTAAATTAATCGCGTTCTCTATTATTTACGAAATTAATCCCAGATAAATTTTCTCTCTCATAATTAATCCCAGATTAATTCTATTTGAGTCAAATGTCATTGGTGAATCTTTGGGAAGCGACCTAAGAGATTCCATGATATGTTGGCAGTAAATACGGTTATCATGTTGGACAATTATGACCCATAGCGTCACTATTTGTACAGATCATTGTGTTGTTGTACAAATTAACTATGTGACAAAGTAGATTGCACTCTTATCATTTGTGATTAGATCACCTAGATGTATAAATGATGAGGTCCCTATGATTTGTTCCTGGACGGAAAATGATATGAGACAGTATCAGTCCATGAAGGATAAATCATTAAATATCCCTAGTCAGAGTATTATCGAGATTGGACATCGATAAATACGTAAAAGACTAGTATTACACTTGTGCGCGTTTGTGAGAGCACAACGGCATAGTTCTCATATATTTGGGTATAGGATACTCATGCAAGTGTAATAGAAGGTTGTTTTTTACCGATGGTACGGGAAACAGCTTCGCTCTGGATAAGACCCCCTCAGAATTCCATTGGTAGTATGACTATGTGTCTATGGAAGTCCGAAATCAGGGTATTAACCTGAGACTTGCACCGCTAATACATACGACAATCAATATACTTTGGTTGAGGTCGTCCAGGGCTTTAACCGGTTTCTGTGTACGCCAATTCTGGGTATATCGAGAATTGTAGTGTGTTGGGTGTGATGTCATGACGGAAGTGTCACTCCAGTCATATGGAGATGATGGTCACGTAGGATACGGTACTTGTTCTCTTAAGTGTTGTAGCCATCGGGATAATATGACTTGGTCATAGTTATCCGATATAGAGACTAGTTACCAGACATCCGACATGTGCTTCGTACGGGGCAGACACATTTCCAGCCCCAGGCCTAGCACGTGATCATCCGATGCTGGATAGAAATACCCAATACTACGGTATACTACGCTTGATATAGATCCTTATTCCTGTAAGGATGTTTCCAGAGAATTGGGGAGGCATGGCACTTTGCTAGAGGCCAATCTTGTATTGTAATCGATATAAACGTAGTACGAGGTACTTACGTGTTTGGATAGTCCGACGACCGAATTTACTGCCAACATATCCGGGGATCTCATGGGTCGCTTCCCAAAGATTCACCGATGACGTATAACTCGCACTCTAATTAATCTGGGATAATTAATAGAAGAGAGAGAAAATTAATCTGGGATTAATTACGGAGATATTTTATCTGGGATAAAATATCCTTTAAAGAGAGATAACGGTTAATTTGGAATTAATCGAGAAATTAATATATTTGATATATTAAACGAAATTGGATTTCGACGCTAATTAAAATTAGATTTTAATTCGGGCGAATGAATTAATTAGAATTAATTTGTTAGCGATGTGAATAGTGACTTCACTAGGCGTAATCATTTAATTACGACGCATTGGAAAATTCGTTAATTTAAAATTAGCGAACCCGAGCCCGAGATGATTGCGAGCGCATTCGCATTTCGAATTCGAGTGCGGCACGTCAAATCAAGCATCAAATCACTAGTCGTATCAAGCGTCAAATCACTTGTCACTTTGAGTGATGTGACTTTACAAGTTGATGGATTGAAGTGATGTGAGTGGTTGGGCTTTAATTGTTTGACTTTTGAAAGCCAAATGCACATGAAATGAAATGTAAATTCAAATGTGTGTATAAGATACAAAAATTTGGAATACATTTCACAACTCTCTCTCTCCCATTTCTTTCTTCTTGTTCACGCCCATGGAGGCAAAAATTGTTCACTGCATTTTCTGAAAATGCCGAGTAGTAGGGGAGCTTGGAGTGTGATTTTGTGGCAAAATCACAAGTGCTAGCACACTTACGAGATATACGAAGGTGATAGGGAAGTCCCCCCATGAGCCGGGAACCGTTCGACGAAGCTTGGAGCTTGACGAAGGACAAAAAATGAAGTCAAAACAGTGAGCAAAATCTGCACTGCAGTTCACGCCTATCCAGTGAGCATTTTGGAGTTTCGTTGCTTGCCGCGTCGCTCAACCGATCGTTGTAAGTATTCCGCAACTTCGTCGTTGTGTATTCGCAATGTTTTCATGCTTATTATGATCTTGGGACCTAATTAGAAACCAACAATGGCATCAAGAGCCTAGGTTTGAGCATGAAAAAGTTTAGGGCTTAAAATTGGGTAAACTTGTTTTGAGCATGATTTCAATGAATTGGATGTTTGAGTATGCTTATAACATGTTTTTAATTGAGGATTGATTGGATCGATTTGTTAAAATTATTTGGAACAATTTTCCCCAAAATTGAGTGTTGGCCGAATGTTAGGGTTCATAAGAAATCTTGGATTTTTTCATTTTGATTCATTGGATGAGTTGGAATGAAGTTGGATAATGTTAATTGAGATTGAATTGGATTGAATTTTGAATTGAAACAAATATCCAAAATTCCTTATGTTGGCCGAATACTATATGCCCTATTTAGTCTTGGATTTGATTTGTAATTCATTGGATGAGTTAGAATCAATTAGGATGATGATTTAATGTCGATTGTGAGTTTAATTGGATTGAAACCGAATCGGACAAAATTATCCCTCCTTGGCCGAGACTTTGGAAGCATGATTGGGTTTGATTTTTGATTAATTGTGTTGGACCCTAATTGATGTAATTAAGCATGATTAGTTATGTTAATTAATGTTTTAGAAATTTTAATTGGGTAATTGGTTGTGTATTACACTTTGGTAATTAAATTGGGAAAATTGGATTTTTTGAAATTTAATTATTTGGGCCTATTTTGTGAAATTGGGCTTTAATGTTGTAATTGGGGTTAATGGGCTTTGTTGTACAAAGTTGGGTTTAGGCAAATTGGATTGGATCCAATTGGGCCCAAAACCGCCACCATAAAGCCCAAATGCGACTAATGAACCTTTAAAGTTTAATTGGGCCTAATGGGCCAAAATTGATTTATGGGCTTATGGGGTAACTCCCGGATTGGATTTTGGTTTTCGGTTTGATCGAGTTGACCAAAAGTCCACGCCTAACAATCAATTAAAAGACCATTGGACTTTAATTAAATTGACGTTGGACGTTAATCGGGTTTTGAAACCCGTTACGATTAAATTTGGAATTTAAGTCGTAAAAGTTCATTAATAAAGTGTAGTATTTAATTTGGAATTAAATAACGAATTAGAATTGAATGCATATTAAATGGATTTAATGATGTGTAGTTAATTTAATTCGAGAATTCATACTTTGAGTACTTATTCGCAAAGACGAGTTTAACTCGCACAAAATCAAATCGTTGTTTGAACATTGGATGATCATTAATTATCAGATTAATTAATTTGATTAGATTGATTGATAACATGCTTGTGTGAATACATGATTGCGATGCATGAATAATGTATATCGGATGGATATTAGATGGGTGGGGAATTTTGGAAATTGTAATAAATTGATTTATTAATTGGACCTGCGTGTCCAGCCTTATCACCTCCTATTCTTTGTATTCTCTTCTCACCTATTCCCCTCAATGTAAATGAGGTTTCTTTAGAAGTGTAGTGTAACGGGTAGAAGTAAATACTCGTGCTAGCGGGAGAGAGAAAGGGAGTGATTGATCTAGGATCAATGTGTAAAGTATCCATCTGCATCATTATTATTTATTTCATACGCGCTTTATTATGTGTTTAGAATGCATGTTTAAGGGTGTATGATGATGAAACCTTAACAAAGATAATAAATTAGTTACCAATTTGCACTCGAAAAACCCTCGCAATACATTAAGCGTCATTCCTTCCATTGAGTGATTCTCACTCAAGATCCGAGACGGCATTGGTTTGTTGGCCAAAGTCAAGGCCTTTGTCTGTCGAAGATGTGTTTGAATCACGAAGGCTTTGTTACATGTCACTGTCATGTCCAAGTCGTGGTTTGTTGGCCAAAGTCAAGACCACTTCTTGTCCATCGACATTGATTACGAAGCTTTCGATGGTCAATGGGTCGCGCTTGACTGGGATCACTAAGTTTGTTGTGCCAAAGCCAATGCTTAGTTGATTCAGAGGAAAATGTTAGGTAATACATTAAATGTATTGGCATATTAAGATTATATGTTCGGACTTGGATGTCCCCCTACCGGATCTAGGAATTGGATTGGATCCAATCGATCTTAGAGATCTACCTAGTTAATTACCATACAATTTGTTGGCCAAAGTCAAGATTGTGTGATATTTAACGGATCCTAGCCCACTAGGAAACGCGGTTTCCCAGTACTTGACAGAGGGTTAGAGGCTCGCCGAAAAATAGTGGGAGGCAAGTATTGAATTTGCAATACTCGTTTAATTACTTGCCATACGCGCTCAAACAAATATCATTTTTCGTAATATATTAAATGTTAGTTGGACTAATATTTAAATTGTTGTTTTAATAAATAGTTGGACTATATATTCAAACTATTCATTTATAGTTGATTTTATAATTGGATTTATCAATGTTCAATTAAAATAATATATTGAATTATTATAGTTGATTAAATAGATTTATTTAATCATAAAAAATAGTAGTAATCGTTGATTAATTAGTTGGACTATTAGAATCAAGAGTAAATTGAAAGATTGACGTTTAATTCATAATCTTAGGGAAATGTTTTAAATGGTTTAATTTTCAAATTGGGAATAGAATTTCAGGATGGTCCTGGAAAATAATAAGTTTTATTTATTTGATAAAATAATATATTATGCCTAAGCCCGGAGTTAAGCAATAGCATAGCATAATCTTGGAAGATTATGTAATGATAACTTAAGTTCTTAATCCATTATACTTACTGCAGTAGATTCCTTAATTTCTGAATCAGAACTAAGGATTAGATCCTTAAAGTATGATAAAGAAATTGAAGGATCTTCATAAATCTATATTTAGATTTTAGAAGTACTAATATTGCAATAGTAAACTCTTGGAGAGTCAATGACTATTCTCAAGCAGATAAAGTCAAACTTTGCATAAGGCAAGTAGCACGAGACACACCTTACTTCGATATTCTAGATGGCCAAGGCTTGGCCAAAGGCTTCTGGAGTGTTGAAACTGGCAAAGGCAAAATCATTATAGTCTTCTGGGAAGATAAATGACATATCCTAAATGTCTGCTCTAAATGTGGCAAACGGGATCGCGGAAGCGTGACTGCCATTTGAACAAAGCAGACATGAAGAATTGAAGAACGAGCAAGGCTCTGACTTCAAATATGTTTGTCAACATTATGTTCACTACCAGTATTAAAATTAGATTTTAAATACTTAGTGTGGTACATAAATATATATTGATGTTCAGAATCTGTTTTGAACAGGATACTGACTTCAACTGAGATTTTATCTGCGATTTGGAAACGAGACGAAAATTGCTATTTTAACCGCAGAAACCTAAGTTTAGGAACTACCTTTGGGTACGTACCTAAATTTGGAAGCTGTTATAATGTAACTAGTTTGACTAGATACATTATCTCTATATCAGTGTTTGACCCGCTGCGGGTGAACCTGTATATTCTAGAACACTAAAGTGTTTTATTATATAAGGATGATATTGAGATAAACACATTAGATGTAAATAACAGAATTTATATTTTGAATATAAATAAATCTCAAATATATATTATGACAAATATAGCTCAACTGATTCGATCAGAAGAAACTTAATTGTGGCATTGATGTCTGGGACACAACTAAAACAAGAATCGTATATCCACACTTTTGAAGAGTGGGTACTCGGACTGATTTGATTCAATCAAATAAAGTCTACGAATCTAGTTTATTGGGCAAAGTGCCTAAAACACATTTACTTGGTAAAAGTGTAAATGCCACCAATCTGTTAGCCCTTGTTCATAGTGAAGCAAATGGGCCCATATCTAGCTAGGCTAGATGTGGATATGAATATTTCGTGACCTTTACGGATGTGGCATCGCGTTGTGGTTATGTGTTTCTTTTGAAGAACACAAATCGGAAACTTTTAAAGTTTTCGACATGAAATAGACAAACAGATCGGCTAAAGTATTAATCCGTCACGATGAGACCGTAATGGAAAATACTTAAGCAATAAGTTTCTTATATACTTAGTATTCTTTCAAAAGAGGACTCCTCCAGAACACGTCAAAGTGACGGTGGTGTCCGAACAGGATAAACCGAATTATGTTAGACATGATTAATGTTAATCATAAGTCGCTCTGAGCTACCATTTCCTCAACGGATAAGCTTTAACAGTGCAAGAACTTATTTAGAATAAGGTTCCATTATAATCTGTTTGACAGATATCATATTAGATATGAACAGGAAAGAAACCGGGTTTCACATTCCTGATAATTTGGGAATGCTAGGCATATGTTTGGATGATACCAAACTAAACCCAAATTGGATAAGTGCCAATTTTAGGTTATCCTAGGGATACCAAAGTATTGTACTTATACATCTCACCAGAGAACAATTAGATTGTTGCTCACCATGCGGTTTTTCCTCAGAGGAATACCGATATGCAGTGGTAAGTGGGAGGATAGTAAAACTCGATGTAAATCGGAGTAATAAAATTCTAGGCATCGAATCCTTAATGGAACACAAATAGTTCATCAAGGATGAAACTATTACCAATAATCTTCGAATACACAAGAACCGCGTAAGTCAGAGAGAGTCAGAAAACAACCTGGGGTATGGGTTTCTGATCTCACCTCGTAAAAATGTCTATATTTTGAGGTATACCAACTGACTACGTATGAGGAAGTGATACAAGGTATCGACTCCATAATTATGACAAAGTGTCATGATATCCGAAATGGATTCCATGTAAATCAACAAGCACTCGAGTGACTGGCTATAGGACAATTGGGAGATTGTTAGACAATTATGACCCATAACGTCACATATTTGTACAGATCATGGTGTTGTTGTACAAATTAACTATGTGACAAAGGCGATTGCACTCTTATCATTTGTGATTAGATCACCTAGATGTATAAATGATGAGAGGTCCCTATGATTTGTTCCTGGACGGAGAATGATATGAGACAGTATGACCCATAGCGTCACTATTTGTACATATCATGGTGTTGTGGTACAAATTAACTATGTGACAAATGAGATTGCACTTTTATCATTTGTGATTAGATCACCTAGATGTATAAATGATGAGAGGTCCCTATGATTTGTTCTTGGACGAAGAATGATATGAGACAATATCAGTCCACGAAGGATAAATCATTAAATATCCCTAGTCAGAGTATTATCGAGATTGGACATCGATAAATACGTAAAAGACTAGTATTACACTTGTGCGCGTTTGTGAGAGCATAACGACATAGTTCTCATATATTTGGGTATAGGATACTCATGCAAGTGTAATAGGAGGTTGTGTTTTACCGATGGTACGGGAAACAGCTTCGTTCTGGATAAGACCCCCTCGGAATTCTATTTGTAGTATGACTATGTGTCTATGGAAGTCTGAAATCATGGTAGGTGTATTTGGTCTTAACCTGAGACTTGCACCGCTAATACTTACGACAATCAATGTACTTTGGTTGAGGTCTTCCAGGGCTTTAACCGGTTTCTGTGTACGCCAATTCTAGGTATATCGAGAATCGTAGTGTGTTGGGTGTGATGTCAAGACGAAGTGTCACTCCTCAGTCATATGGAGATGATGGTCACGTAGGATACGGTACTGGTTCTCTTAAGTGCTGCAGCCATCGGGATATATGACTTGGTCATAGTTATCCGATATAGAGACTAGTTACCAGACATCCGACATGTGCTTCGTACGGGGCAGACACATTTCCAGCCCCAGGCCTAGCACGTGATCATCCGATGCTGGACAGAAATACGCAATACTACGGTATACTACGCTTGATATAGATTCTTATTCCTGTAAGGATGTTTCCAGAGAATTGGGGAGGCATGGCGCTTTGCTAGAGGCCAACCTGTGTCTTGTATTCGGTATAAACGTAGTACGAGGTACTTACGTGTTCGGATAGTCCGACGACGACCGAATTTACTGCCAACATATCCGGGGATCTCATGGGTCTCTTCCCAAAGATTCACCGATGACGTATAACTCGCACTCTAAATTAATCTGGGATTAATTAGAAGAGAGAGAAAATTAATCTGGGATTAATTACGGAGATATTTTATCTGGGATAAAATATCCTTTAAAGAGAGATAACGGTTAATTTGGAATTAATCGAGAAATTAATATATTTGATATATTAAACGAAATTGGATTTCGATGCGGATTTAAAATTAGATTTTAATTCGGGCGAACGAATTAATTTAGAATTCATTCGTTAGCGATATGAATAGTGACTTCGCTAGGCGTAATCATTTAATTACGACGCAACGGAAAATTCATTAATTTAGAAATAGCGAACCCGAGCCCGAGATGATTTGCGAGCGCATTCGCATTTCGAATTCGAGTACGACACGTCAAATCAAGCGTCAAATCACTAGTGGCATCAAGCGTCAAATCACTTGTCACTTTGAGTGATGTGACTTGACAAGTTGATGGATTGAAGTGATGTGAGTGGTTGGGCTTTAATTGTTTTACTTTTGAAAGCCAAATGCACATGAAATGAAATGCAAATTAAAATGTGTGTATAAGATACACAAATTTGGAATACATTTCACAACTCTCTCTCTCCCATTTCTTTCTTCTTGTTCATGCCCATGGAGGCAAAAATTGTTCACTGCATTTTCTGAAAATACCGAGCAGTCGGGGAGCTTGGAGTGTGATTTTATGGCAAAATCACAAGTGTTAGCACACTTACGAGATATGCGATGGTGATAGGGAAGTCCACCCATGAGCCGGGAACAGTTCGACGAAGCTTGGAGCTTGACGAAGGACCAAAAACGAAGTCAAAACAGTGAGCAAAATCTGCACTGCAGTTCACGCCTATCCAGTGAGCATTTTGGAGTTTCGTTGCTTGCCGCGTCGCTCAACCGATCGATGTAAGTATTCCGCAACTTCGTCGATGTGTATTCGCAATGTTTTCATGCTATATGATATTGGGAACTAATTAGAAACCAACATATCCGACTATCCAAACACGTGCGTACCCTGTACCATGTTCTCATCGATTTACAAGACATGGTTGGCTTCTAGCAAAACACCGTGCCTACCCAATTCTCCAGAAATATCCACCGAGTAATATTATATGTATCAGGCGTAATAATACTAATATTATGTAATACGTAATACTATCCAATATTGGATGTCAAATGCTAGGCCTAGGGCTGGCTCTGTGTCTGCCCCGTACGAAGCATATATCGGATCCCGAGTAACTGATCTCTGTAATTGGGAAGTCATGACCTAGTCATACTATCCCGATAGCTACAGCTTTAAGAGTACTAGTTCCGTATCCTGTGTGACCATCATCTCCATATAACTGAAGTGACACTCCCATCTTGACATCACATCCAATACACTACGATTCTCAGTAAACCCATACAGGCGTACATAGAACCGTTTTAAAGCTCCAGACGACCAATACTAAAGTAAATTGATTGTCACAAGTAGTAGCCACATAAGACTCAGGTGAAAAGATCACATACACCTACCCTGATTCGGATTCCCATAAACACATAGTCATACTACCAATGGGATTCCGAGTGGGTCTATCTAGAGTGAACTGTTCCTGGTCCAATGGCTAAAAGAACCTATTATTACACTTGTATCAGTATCCAATACCTAAATATATGAGAACTATGACATTAAGCTTCCATAACGCGCCCAAGTGTAATACTAGTCTATTCCGTATTATCAATGTCCAGTCTCGATAATACTTCAACTAGGGATATTTAATGATTAAACCGTTAGTGGATTAATATTGTCTCATATCTTATTAATCCGATTTAACCATATAGACTTTTATCATTAATATATATCCAAGTAATCTAATTACAATAATGATAAAATAGCAATTTCCTTTTGTCACATAGTTAATTTGCACAAAAACACAATGTTCTTTACAAATAGTGATGCTATGGGTTTGATAATGACACCCGGGATTGGCGTACCGCGAGGAGTTCGTGCTTTTTCGGACATGCACCGTATCCCTTGATGCATTTTGGATCCTCAAAAGTTAAAGTACATGGGTCGGAACACTTTCTGTTGGACAATTATGACCCATAACATCACTATTTGTACAGAACATGGTGTTGTTGTACAAATTAACTATGTGACAAAGGAAATTGCTCTTTTATCATTTGTAATTAGATTACCGGGATATATAAATGATAAAATTCCATATGATTAGTTTCAGATTGATAAGATATGAGACAGTATCAATCCATGAAGGTTTAATCATTAAAACATCCATAGTCGGAGTATTATCGAGATTGGATATCGATAATCTCGATAATGCGGAATAGACTAGTATTGCACTTGTGCGTGTTATAGGAGCATAACGACATAGTTCTCATATATTTGGGTATTGGATACTCATGCAAGTGTAATAGGAGGTTGTGTTTACCGATGGTACGGAAACAGCTTCGCTCTGGATAGACCCCTCAGAATTCCATTGGTAGTATGACTATGTGTCTATGGAAGTCTGAATCAGGGTAGGTGTATTTGGTCTTAACCTGAGACTTGCACCGCTAATACTTGCGACAATCAATATACTTTGGTTTTGGTCGTCCAGGGCTTTAACAGGTTCTGTGTACGCCTCTTCTGGGTATATTGAGAATCGTACTGTATTGGGTGTGATGTCAAGATGGAAGTATCATTCCAGTCATATGGAGATGATGGTCACGTAGGATACGGAACTAGTACTCTTATGTATTGCAGTCATGGGGATAATATGACTAGGTCATGATTATCCGATTATAGAGACTAGTTACCAGAGATCCGATATGTGCTTCGTACGGGGCATACACAATTCCAGTCCTAGGCCTAGCACGTGACATCCGATACTGGATCGCAATAGGCTATACGACATATACTATGCCTGATATAGATTACATATTCCTTTAAGAATATTTCTGGAGAATTGGGTAGGCACGATGCTTTGCTAGAAGCCAACATGTCTTGTAAATCGGTAAAATGTAGTACTAGGAACGTACGTGTTTGGATAGTCCCGAAGATTCACCGATGACGTATGACTCACACATTATTAATCTGGGATTAATTAGTAGAGAGAGAAAATTAATCGGGGATTAATTACAGAGATATTTTATCTGGGATAAAATATTATTTAAAGAGAGAGAACGATTAATTTGGAATTAATTGATAAGATAATATATTCGATATATTATACGAAATTAGATTTCGACGCAGAATTAAAATTAGATTTTAATTCGGGCGAACGAGTTAATTAGAATTAATTCGCTAGCGACGTGAATAGTAATTTTGCTAGGCATAATTATTTAATTAAATTTGATTTAATTAAGTCGCAACGGAAAATTCGTTAATTCGGAATTAGCGAACCCGAGCCCGGGAGTGTTTGCGGGCCCACTCGCATTTAGAATCAAGTGGGGCCCACAAGTCACATCTCATGCGTCACATCACTAGTCAACTTTATCACTTTAATGTGATGGAAGTTTTTAGTTGATGGTTGAGTGCAAAACACTCAAATGTGATGGTTTGAATGACTATACCATTTATTTAATTTTGGTATATGATGAGTGATAAATCTATCACTATTTCTCACTCATTTAACTTAATATTTTGTATAGATTCTTGAGTTTTGTGAATATTTTGATGTGTTTTGTGTTATTTTGTAGATAAATAAAGTTTCAGGACACTCTAGAGGTGATTTGAGCCAAAACAATGAAAATTGGACGAAAATGGCATTTTGGTAATTTTCAGCGTCGCGACGCCTAAAGTGCGCCGAACAGTGCTAACGTGCGCCGGGTCCACATATCAGAATCTGAGAAAAGTTTGACTTTGCTAATGTGCACCGTGCCACGTGTCACCATCACAGCCGATCTGCTAACGTACGCCGTGCCACGTGTCATCATCCTACGGTGCTGACAGTCACCATCGCCACGTGTCACTCTCCATGTCATTGCCACGTCATCATCCACATCACCAGGTTGACCGAGTCAAACTGCCACCTCACTGCCACATCATCATCAGCCAATCAGGAAGTGCCACGTGTCATAATTCTATGGTGCCGACAGTCACTTTGCCACGTTTCACCAACACAGCCGATCTGCTAAGTGCGCCGTGCCACGTGTCTCATCCTATGGTGCCGACAGTCACCATCGCCACGTGTCTCCACGTTTGACTCCACGTCATTGCCATGTCATCATCCACACCACCAGATTGACCGAGTCAAACTGCCACCTCACCACCACGTCATCATCAGCCAATCAGGAAGTGCCATGTGTCGTAATTCTATGGTGCCGATAGTCACTTTGCCACGTGTCGCCACGTCACCGCCACGTCAGCATCAATTATTGGCTCTCTTATCCCTATCTGACACGTGGCGGAAAATAATCTAGCTGACCAATCAGAAGCCGCCACGTGTCACAATAATTGAGTCCCAACTACCTTGCCACGTGTCACCTTATCCACTTATCCAAATGTGTAGTGTTCCTAGAACATGCCAAGGATCTAATAAGCATGAAAACATGTTCATAAATTCATTATAAGTTGCGGAATTACTTACATTGAATGGATTGAGCTTTTAAAATTTTGAGAAGAAGATCTCCAAGTTCCTTCCTTTGTTGATTCCAAGCTTTGAGTTGGTTTCCAAGATCCTTCCTTTGTTGATTCCAAGCTTTGATTTGTGAATGAAGATCTCCAAGATCCAAGCTTTGAGTGATGATTCCAACCCTTGAGTTAGTTTCCCTATCACCTTAGTTGATTCCATGAAGTGCTAGCTAACTAGATTTTGCCACAAAATTAAAGAGAAGAGGGAGACCATCCACACCCATTTGGAGGATATTAGGGTTTCCATTTTGTTCCAAGTTTGTTTTGTGTAAGCATACACAAATGACAGAGAGAGAAGGGTTTTGGTAAAAGCCATTTACCATTTTCACCTAACAAGGTGGTTGGGTAAATGGTTTTGCCAAAACCATTCCAAGGTGGTTGGAAATGGATGGTATGGCATAAATGCCAACCACTCTCCCAACTACCACATTTAAAGTGGGCCCCACATTTGAATTCAAAATTCAAATGTCTTCTACGAACATTTGCCGCGGCTCGGATCCGTTTAATCCGATTAAACGAATTCTCGTCGCTTAATAATTAAATCTAATTTAATTAAATAACGATGCCTCGCAAATATATTATGAATGTCGTCTACGAATAATTCTAAATTAATTCGTTCGTTCATATTAAAGTCCGACTTAATTTCGTAACGAAATCCAATTCATATTAATATATCCGATATATTAATTTTAGCCCATACGAATAAATTGAATAGAAAAATCAAATTTAACTATTAAATTTATTCTACCGATTAATTCCCAATTAATCGCGTTCTCTCTCTTCCGAACACATTTAATCCCAGATTAAATAATACCTCCAATTAATCCCAGATTAATTTTCTCCATCTTAATTAATCTCAGATTATTCTCTCTCTTAATTAATCCAAATTAATTCTAATTCGAGTCAACTGTCATCGGTGAATCTTTGGGAAGCGACCCAAGAGATCCCTGGATATGTTGGCAGTAAATACGGTCATCGGATTATCCGAATACGTGCGTACCTCGTACCACGTGCTTACCGATTTACAAGACATGGTTGGCTTCTAGCAAAGCACCGTGCCTACCCAATTCTCCAGAAATATTCTTACTGGAATAAATAATCTATGTCAGGTGTAGTATACTAGTATTGCGTATTGCGATCCAGTATCT
>SKCR01039553.1:0-16058 GCA_019454045.1 Zanthoxylum bungeanum | reverse complement strand
ATACTTAATTCATTATCATATGTCCAACACACAAAATGAAAAATCAAACCCATTTACATGCTTTTAAGTCTCGGCCAACAGAGGGATTTTATGTCCGATTCGGTTTCAATCCAATCGAATCCATAATCAACATTAAATCACCATCCAATTTGATTTCATACACATCCAATATCACAAAATCAAAATTACCAAGACATTAGGGCACTAACACCAATTCGGCCAAGGTAAGGTTTTGGGGATTTTGTCCATTCGAAATCCAATCCAATTCGATTCAAATTAACGTCAACCTAATCGATTCTAACTCATCAAATGAATTAAAAATCAAAAAATCCAAGATCCCAAAATCAATATACCATTCGGCCAAGGTAAAGTATTTGGGGAAAATAATTCAAATCATTTTTCAACAAATTAGTCCAACCAAATGAAATTAAACATGTTATAAGCATACTCAAACAATCAATTTATTCAAATCATGCTCAAATCAACATTTACCCCAATTTTAAGCCCTACAAATTTCATGCTTGAACCTAAGCTCTTGATGCCATTGTTGGTTTTTATTAAGGTCCCATTGACAAACAAGCAATGAAATTAATGTGTAAATACATCGACGAAGATAGCGGAATACTTACATCGATCGGTTGAGTCGATTAGAAGACGTTCAAGCCATGAAAGCTCACTGTTTGGAGGCGCCACTGCAGCAGATTTGCTCACTGGTTTGAGCTCATTCGGGTCTCAAAACGAAGCTCCAAACTCGTCGGATGAGTCCCGCCTCATGGGTGAACCTCCCTAACACCTTCGCAATGTTCACAAGTGTGCTAGCACTTGATTTCATCAAATGAAAATCACTCAAATGCTTTCCCAAGCTCACGCCAAAACTGGTGTAAAACCAGTGAAGAAGATTCAAAAATGGCGTGAGAAGAAGAAAGAAAAGGGTGAGAGAGAGAGAGATGGAAAAAGTGAGTGAATGTTGTAAAGCATTTACCAAAAAATGCATTTATATTTTCCAAGAAAATATGCTAAAACCATTTACCAAATCATTTATTCAAATAAAATAAAATGATAAAAGTTATTAGCTTGTCACTATTCCACCAACTTGCATCACTATTCACAAGTCACTTTAATAAAGTGATGTGATGCAAGTCAATCAATCAATCCTTCCATCAATCAATCAATCAATCAATCACTCAAAGTGACTTTTGATTTGACGCTTGATGTGACGATTGATTTGACGCTTGATGTGACTTGCGATGTCGCACTCGAATTCGAAATACGAATGCGCTCGCAATCACACTCGGGCTCGGGTTCGTTAATTCCAAATTGACGATTTTTCCATCGCGTCGTAATTAAATGATTACGCCTAGCGAATTCCTATTCACGTCGCTAACAATTAATTCAAATTAATTCGTTCGCCCGAATTAAAATCTAATTTTAATTCCGCGTCGAAATCCAATTTCGTTTAATATATCGAATATATTAATTTAATCGATTAATTCCGAATTAATCGTTATCTCTCTCTCAAGACGATATTTTCCTAGATGAAATATCTCCGTAATTAATCCTAGATTAATTTTCTCTTTCTTCTATATAATCCCAGATTATTAATGAGTGCGAGTTATGCGTCATCGGTGCATTATCGGAAGCGACCCATGAGATCTCCGGATAATTAGGCAGTAAATACGGTCGTCGGTGTGCCCGAATCACGTACGTACCAAGTAATACGTTCTACCGATTTACGAGACATGGTCGCTCCTAGCAAAGCACGATGTCTACCAAATTCTCCGGACATATCCTTTTAAGAATATTAAGATCTGTATCAAGCGTAGTATACAATTGTATTGTATTGCGTATATCGATCCAGTATCGGACGATCACATGTTAGGCCTGGGGCTGGAAATGTGTCTGCCCCGTACGAAACATATATCGGACATCAAGCAACTAGTCTCTTTAAATCGGGCAATACTGACCTAGTCATATTGTCCCGACGGTTGCAACCTTTTATAGAGCACTAGTTCTGTATCCTGCGTGGTCATCAACTCCATATGTCTGAGTGACACTTCCATCTTGACATCACACCCAGTGCACTACGATTCCTGATAAACCCAGAAGAGGTGAACACAGAACCAGTTTAGGTCCCCAACCACCAAAACCAAAGTTTACCGATTGTCGCAAGTACTAGCGATGCAAGTCTCAGGTTAAGACCATATACACCTACCCTGATGCGGCCTCCCATAGACACGCAGACATACTACCAATGGGATTCCGCGGGGTCTATCCAGAGCGAAGCTGTTTCCCGAACCATCGGTGAAACACGACCTCCTATCGCACTTGCATAAGTATCCAATACTTATATATATGAGAACTATGTCGTTGTGCCCTCACAACGCACACAAGTGCAATACTAGCCTATTCTGCATTATCGATGTCCAGTCTGATAATACTACGGCTAGGGATATTTAATGATTAATCCTTCGTGGACTGATACTGTCTCATATCATCTCAATCCAGGAACTAATCATAGGGACCTCTCTTCATTTATATATCTATGGTGATCTAATCACAAATGATGAGAGTGCAATTCCTTATTACATAGTTAATTTGCTACAACAACACAATGATCTGTGCAAATAGTGACGCTTTGGGTCATATTATCCAACAACATCGCTAATACTTACGATAATCGATAGATTTGGTCTTGGTGGTACAGGGCTTTAACCGGTTCTGCGTTAACCACTTCTGGGTTTATCAGAGAGTCGTAGTGTATTGGGGTGTGATGTCAAGACGGAAGTATCACTTCAGTCATAGTGAGATGATGTCCCGCAGGATACGGTATTAGTGCTCTTAAGTGTTGCGCAACCATCGGGATGTTATGACTAGGTCATGCATATCCGATTATAGAGACTAGTTACCAGACATCCGACATGTGCTTCGGACGGGGCAGACACTTATCCAGCCCCAGCCCTAGCACGTGACTATCCGATACTGGGCCGATATGCACAATAATACGTATACTACCCGCTTGATACAGATCTATATATTCTGTAAGAATATTTCTGGAGAATTGGGTAGGCATGGCGCTTTGCTAGAAGCCAACCTTGTCTTGTAAATCGGTATAAACGTAGTACGAGGTACTTACGTGTTCGGATAGTCCGACGACCGTATTTACTGCCAACATATCGGAGATCTCATGGGTCGGTTCCTGAAGATTCACCGATGACATATGACTCGCACTTTAATTAATCTGGGATTAATTCGTTGAGAGAGAGAAAATTAATCTGGGATTAATTACGGAGATATTTTATCTCGGATAAAATATCGTTAAAGAGAGAGAACGATTAATTTAGATTAATCGATAAATTAATATATTCGATATATTATAACGAAATTAGATTTCGACGCGGAATTGAAATTAGATTTTAATTCGGGCGAACGAATTAATTTAGAATTAATTCGTTAGCGACGTGAATAGTGAATTCGCTAGGCGTAATCATTTAATTACGACGAACGGAAAATTCGTTAATTTGGAATTAGCGAACCCGAGCCCGGGATTGTTACGAGCGCATTCGCATTTCGAATTCGAGTGCGGCACGCAAGTCAAATCAAGCGTCAAATCGGCAAGTCACATCAAGCGTCAAATCACATGTCACTTTGAGTGATGTGACATTTGAGTGATTGATGTGAATTGATTTGAGGTGATAGACAAGCATTTAATGCTTTGCTTTAGGAAATAGAAAAAGGTAAATGGTTTATTAAATATTTTTGGAAATTATATAAACCTTTTACAAATTTTTATTTTCCAATTACTCTCTCCTCTCCCATTTACGTTTTTGCTCTTTTGGAGCAAAAACTTCTTCATCTTCTCACGGTCTCCTTGACTGATTATCTTCCTCATTTTTCTGGTTTTTTCACACAAAATGGAGAAGCTTTTGATCTTGTAGCAAGATCTAAGTGTTAGCACACTTATGGAGGAATACAAAGGTGATAGGGAAGTGAGTTTGTGAGCTTGGAAAGCTTGAAGCTTGGAGCTTCAATGGAGTCTTTCATGGTCGATTTTTGGAGCATCAAAACAACCCCCACCGTGCAGTCCACTGCAGTTCAAGAAGGCCCAAAACCGAGCTTGATGGAGGCAGAAACATGCAGTGCGTTTTTGGTCTTTGTTGCATCTCTACCGATCAATGTGAGTTATTCCGCACCTCCTTTGATATGTATTCAACTTGTTTATGCATGATTTATGATCCTTGTGACTTGATTGAAACTCAACAATGGTATCTTGAGCTATTGGTTGCATAAAACGAATTAGGGTTCTTGAGCAAAATTTGGGGCTTTTTGATTTAAGCATGATTTTGACAAATTGTTTGTTTAAGAATGCTTGTATATGAATAAATTAGAGTTATATGTAATCAATTTGATGAAAAATTAATTGGATTGATTTTCCCTAATTTGCTTAATGTTTGGCCAAAACTTTAATTTGGGTAAACTCAATTTGAGCATCAAATGATTAAATTGTTTAGTATAGTATGCTTGAATGAGGTTGAATTGATGTTGTGCATAATCAATTTCATGAAATTTGGTTGGATCCATTTTTCCCCAATTTTGGGCATGACAAATTTGGGTAACTTGATTTTGAGCATGTTTAATTAAATTGGATGATTTAGAATGCTTGAATGTTGTTTAATTGATGATTGATTAGATCAATTTGATGAAAAGTGTTTGGAACAATTTTTCCCCAATTTGCTTGTGATGGCCGAATTTGGCAAGTGCCCTAATGTCTTGGTTTTTGATTTTTTGTTCATTGGATGACTTAGAATCATTTGGGGATGTTGAATTTATGTTTGATTGGGTTCAATTGGATTGAATTTGATTTGGGCATTTTTTTCCCCTTATGGCCGAGACTTTAGCATGTATAAATTGGGTTTGATTTTGATTTAATTATGTTGGACATGATTAATTGATGTTAAGCATGATTAATTGGACAAATTCATGTTTTGGAAACTTTGATTTGGGTAATTAATAATGCTATACACTTTAGGTAATTTAATTGGAAAATTTGGAATTTTTGAAATTTAATTATTGGGCTTAAAATTGGATTTAGGCTTTTAAGTTGTTTTGGGTTTATTGGACTTTGTTGTACAAAGTTGGTTTAGGCCAAAATTGGTTGGATCCAATTAAGCCCAAAACCGCTTCCAAAAGGCCCAAATGCGACTAATGAACCTTTCCGTTTAATTGGGCCTAATGGGCCTAAATTATTTATGGGCTTATGGGGTAACTCCCGGATTGGACTTTGGTTGCGGGTTTGACCCGAGTTGACCAAAAGTCCACGCCTCAAGAAATTAATTAAAAGCCCATTGGACTTTAATTAAATTAATATTGGATATTAATCGGGCTTTGAGACCCGTAACGATTAAATTTGGAATTTAAGTCGTAAAGGTTTATTTTATAAGTGTAAATATTAATTTGGAATTAAATAATGAATTAGAATTAAATGCGTATTAAATTGGATTTAATTATGTAATTTAATTTATTTGTAGAAATCATACTTTGAGTACGTGTTCGCAATACGAGTTTGACTCGAACAAAATCAAATCTTTGTTTGAACATTGGATGATCACTAATTATCAAGATTAATTAATTTGATTAGATTGATTGATAACATGCTTGTATGAATACATGGTTGTGATGTTTGAATAATGTATATCGGATGGATATTAGAAGGGTGGGGCAATTTTAGAAATTGTTGTAATAAATTTGATTTATTAATTGGACCTGCGAGTCCAGCCTTATCTCCTATTTCTTTGTATTCTCTTCTCACCTATTCCCCTCAATGTAAATGAGGTTTCTTTAGAAGTGTAGTGTAACGGGTAGAAGAAATATTTGTGCTAGCGGGAGAGAGAAAATGAGAGATTTGATCTAGGATCAATGTAAAATATCCATCCGCATATCATTATTATTTTATTTCATACTCGCTTTATTATGTGTTTAGAATGCATGCTTAAGGGTGTATGATGATGAGACCTTAACAAAGATAATAATTGGTAGCCAATTGCACGCGAAAAACCCTCATAAAATATCATGCGTTTTTTCTTCCATTGAGTGATTCTTACTCAAGATCTGAGATTGGCAGGGTTGTTGGCCAAAGTCAAGCCCTTGTCCGTCGAAGATGTGTTTTTATATCACGAGGCTTTTTCCATATCGGTGTCGTGTCCAAGTTGTGGTTTGTTGGCCAAAGTCAAGACCACTTCTTGTCCATTGACATTGATTACGAAGCTTCCATGTCAATGGGTCCGCGCTTGACTAGGATCACTAGGTTTGTTGTGCCAAAGCCAAGCCTAGTTGATTCAGAGGAAAAGGTTAGGGTATACATTCGATGTATAGGCATATATAAGATATATGTTTGGGACTTGGATGTCCACCTACTGGATCTAGGAGTTGGATGAGATCCAATTGATCTTAGAGATCTACCTAGTTAATTATCATACAATTTGTTGGCCAAAGTCAAGATTGTGTGATATTTAACGGGATCCTAGCCCACTAGGAAACACGGTTTCCCGAGTACTCGACAGAGGGTTAGAGGCTCGACGAAAAATAGTGGGAGGCAAGAATTGAATTTGTAATATTCGTTCAATTACTCGTCATACGCGCTCATTTAAATTATTTCGTCATTAGATTAAATGTTAGTTGGACTAATATTTAATTTATTGTTTTAATAAACAGTTGGACTGTATTATACTTGATTATATATCATTGGATTATATTAATCAATATATTTGAATTAATTAATTTCAGTTTACAGTTGATTTTATAATTGGATTATAGTAATCAATGTAATTGAGGTTAATTAATTTGGATTATATTTGATTATATAGTTGGACTATTATAATCATTATAATATATATAGTACCACTAATCATTGATTAAATAGTTGGACTATTGTAATCAAGATAAAATTGAAAAGTTGGACATTTAAAATATAATCTGGGATTAAAATATTTTAAATAATTTAATTTTCAAATTAAGCAAAATAAGTAGAGCATAAAATCTTTGGAAGATTTATGTGATGATGACTTTAGTGCTTAATTTAATATACTTGTCATAAATCTAATTTTAGATTTAAGAAGTATTAAAATTGCAATTTATAATTCTTGGAGAATTAATTGACTATTCTAGAGGAGATAAAGTCAAAGTTTGCAATTGGGCATGTAGCACGAGGTGCACATCGTTTCGATATTCTAAAAACCCAAGGCTTGGCCTAAGGTTCCTAAAATATTGAAAAGGATAATTGACATATACCAAAGTGACTACCATTTGGATATGGCAGACATGAAGGAATTAAAGAAAGGGCGAGGCTCTAACTTTAAAAATATTTGTCAAAGTTATGTTCACTACTAGTATTGAAATTGGATTTTAAATACTAAGTGTGGTACATAAAATATATGTATTGATGTTCAGAATCCGCTATGAGCTGGATACTGACTTCAAGCCGAGATTTCTCTGCGAATCGGAAACGGGACGAAAGTTGATGTTTCGACCGTAGATACCTAAGTTTAGGAACTACCCTTAGGGTATACTTAAATTAGGAACTGTTATAATGTAACTAGTTTGACTATAGACATTATCTCTATATCAGTGTTTAATCTGTTGCGGATAAAACCTTTATATTATAGACACTAAGTGTTTTATTATATAAAGATGATACTGAGATAAATACATTAGATGTAAATAACAGAATTTATATTTTGAATATAAATAAAATCTCAAACTATAAAATGACAAATAAATAGCTCTAATTGATTTGATCAATAGAGACTTATTTGTGGCATTGTTGTCTAGGACACAATTTAATTAGACTCGTATATCCACACTTTTGAAGAGTGGTACTAGGACTGATTTGACTATTCAAATAAGGTCTGCGAATCTAGTTTATTAGGTAAAGTACCTAAAATACTATTTACTACTTGGTAATAGTAAAAGGGCCACCGATCTGTTAGCCCTATTCATGGTGAAGTAAGTGGGCCCATATCTAGCTAGGCTAGATGTGAACATGAATATTTCGTGACCTTAACGGATGTAGCATCACGTTGTGATTATGTGTTTCTTTTGAAGAACACAAATCAGAAACTTTTAGAGTTTCGATACGAAAGAGACAAACAGATCGGCTATAGTATTATACCGTCACGGTAAGACCGTAATGGAAAATACTTAAGCAATAAGTTTCTTATATACTTGAAAGAGTATAGTATTCTTTCAAATGAAGACTCCTCCCGGAACACGTCAAAGTGACAGTGTGTCCGAACGGATTAACCGAATCATGTTAGACATGATAAGGCTAATCACGAGTCGCTCTGAGCTACTATTTCCTTCTAAAGGATATGTATTAACAGTGCAAAACTTATTTAGAATAAGGTTCCATATAAATCTGTTTGACAGATGTCATATAAGATATGAACAGGGAAGAAACGAGGTTTCTCATTCCTGATAATTTGGGTATGCTAGGCATAACGTTTGGATGATACCAAACTAAGGACCCAAATTGGAACAGTGCCTATATAGGTTATCCTAAGGGAAACCTTAAGTATAGTACTTGTAAATCTCACATGAGAACAATGTGATTGTTGCTCACCATGCGTTTTTTCCTGAGAGGAATACCGATATGCAGTGGTCAGTGGGAGGATAGTGATACTCGATGAAAATCGGAGTAATACTGTTCAAGGCACGAAGTCCTTAATGGAACACAAATAGTTCATCTATGATGAATCTATACCATTAATCTTCAAATACACAAGACACTCGTAGATCGGATAGAGTCAGAAAACAACCTGGGGTATGGGTTTCTGATCTAACCTCATAAAGATGTCAATCTTATGAAGGTAATCCACCGACTACGTTTTGGAAGGAATGAAGAGGTATCGACTCCCTATTATGGCAAAGTGCCATGAATCCGAAATGGATTCCATGTATAACAACTATTGATACTAGTTGTTGTACCACAAGGCATTGTGCCTATTGGTACATTAAACGTCTTCAGGGAAGACATACATGGAAGCAACATACCAACGTACAAAGCCGGGCTTTTGACGAAAGGTATCGTTATCAACATTGTGTTAATAACGGTTCAACCTTTTACCTGTTGCCATGGTAAATCCATTTTGAAGATGCTTGTTGATAACTGCGTATTTCATTTATGAATGTGTCAGTTATAGATCAAATCGCTTTCCTGAAAAGGAAACCTTTTGGAGAATGTTTATAACATTCTGACGATTTTGTATAACCAACAAACGAGGTTTGCGGGTTATTCGATCCATATTTGGATTGAAGCAAGCATAAGGTTCTTGGAACTGACGTTTTGAAATAATCATAATAGTTTATGATTTGACTCAAAACGAAATAATTCTTGTGTATATAAGGAGGTTAGTGGGAGAGGGCACTGATAATGAAATTCCCATAAAGCAATTGGTGAAAGCTTGGCTTTCATAGATATTCTTTCATAGAAATTCTCCGTAGAATTCTGGGGAGTAACAACCTTTATTCAAGGAATAAAGATCTACAGGGATAGATTTGGAGTTGTTAACACTCTCTGGAAATTGTACATTTAAAATGTACTTGTATTGGTGTCTCATACGCTACGAGCATATGGAGTCACAATCAGGACAATCCAAGTGATAGTCATTGGATTGAAGTTAAGGACATCTATTATTATCTGAGAGAACTAAAGATGTTGTCTTAAACTATGGAGATGGAGAACTTGAAGTGACTGGGATCACTGCTGCAAGTTTCCAAACCGGTAAATAATACGGTACTATAAAAGTTTGAACACTAGGACAGTGAGCTGGAAATATTCCTAGCAAGATAACTGTTGCCGAATTAATAACAAATGCGGATTATTGCTGCAGCTGAGGCAGCAATAGAAGCCATTTGGATCGATAATAAATCTAATTAAATTAGATATAGTTCTTTTAGCAGCTGAGCTAGGCGTCAGCACAGGCTAAGGAATTAAAGGTCTCATCGACGATCCAGATATATACTTATATATCATCTGATTCGTTCGGATCATACATCGTGGCGATGTGATGATCGTATAAATCGCGTCAGAAGATAATTACGCAAATCCGCTGACGAAAACCTTTCCTCAGCAATTTGAGCGAACCGTACATAGTTCGGGTGTTAGACACTCGAGTGACTGGCTATGTGCCAAGTGGGAGATTGTTGGACAAATGACCCATAGCGTCACTATTTGTACAGATCACGTGTTGTTGTACAAATTAACTATGTGACAAGGAAATTGCACTCTCATCATTTGTGATTAGATCACCATAATGTATAAATGAAGAGAGGTCCATATTATTAGTTCCTGGATTGAGAATGATATGAGACAAGTATCAATCCCCGAAGGATTAATCATTAAATATCCCTAGCCGGAGTATTATCGAGACAGGACATCGATAATGCGGAATAGGCTAGTATTGCACTTGTGCGCGTTGTGAGGGCACAACGGCATAGTTCTCATATATATAAGTATTGATACTTATGCAAGTGCGATAGGAGGTCTTGTTTCACCGATGGTACGGAAACAGCTTCGCTCTGGATAGACCCCTCGGAATCCCATTGGTATTATGACTATGTGCTATGGGAGGCCGAAATCAGGGTAGGTGTGTATGGTCTTAACCTGAGACTTACAACGCTAATACTTACGATAATCGATAGATTTTGGTCTTGGTGGTACAGGCTTTAACCGGTTCTGCGTACACCACTTCTGGGTTTATCAGAGAGTCGTAGTGTATTGGGTGTGATGTCAAGACGGAAGTATCACTTCAGTCATAGTGGAGATGATGTCACGCAGATACGGTATTAGTGCTCTTAAGTGTTGCGCAACCATCGGGATGTTATGACTAGGTCATGCATATCCGATTATAGAGACTAGTTACCAGACATCCGACATGTGCTTCGGACGGGGCAGACGCTTATCCAGCCCTAGCCCTAGCACGTGACTATCCGATACTGGGCCGATATGCACAATTCTACGGTATACTACGCTTGATACAGATCTATATATTCCTGTAAGAATATTTCTGGAGAATTGGGTAGGCATGGCGCTTTGCTAGAAGCCAACCTTGTCTTGTAAATCGGTATAAACGTAGTACGAGGTACTTACATGTTCGGATAGTCCGACGACCGTATTTACTGCCAACATATCCGGAGATCTCATGGTCGGTTCCTGAAGATTCACCGATGACGTATGACTCGCACTTTATTAATCTGGGATTAATTCGTTGAGAGAGAAAATTAATCTGGGATTAATTACGGAGATATTTTATCTCGGATAAAATATCGTTAAAGAGAGAGAACGATTAATTTAGAATTAATCGATAAATTAATATATTCGATATATTATAACGAAATTAGATTTCGACGCGGAATTGAAATTAGATTTTAATTCGGGCGAACGAATTAATTTAGAATTAATTCGTTAGCGACGTGAATAGTGAATTCGCTAGGCGTAATCATTTAATTACGACGCAACGGAAAATTCGTTAATTTGGAATTAGCGAACCCGAGCCCGGGATTATTTGCGAGCGCATTCGCATTTCGAATTCGAGTGCGGCACGCAAGTCAAATCAAGCTTCAAATCGCAAGTCACATCAAACGTCAAATCACATGTCACTTTGAGTGATGTGACATTTGAGTGATTGATGTGAATTGATTTGAGGTGATAGACAAGCATTTAATGCTTTGCTTTATGAAATAGAAAAAGTAAATGGTTTATTAAATATTTTTGGAAATTATATAAACCTTTTACAATTTTTTATTTTCCAATTACTCTCTCTCTCCCATTTACGTTTTTGCTCTTTTGGAGCCAAAAACTTCTTCATCTTCTCACGGTCTCCTTGACCGATTATCTTCTTCATTTTTTCTGGTTTTTCACACAAAATGGAGAAGCTTTTGATCTTGTAGCAAGATCTAAGTGCTAGCACACTCATGGAGGAATACAAAGGTGATAGGGAAGTGAGTTTGTGAGCTTGGAAAGCTTGAAGCTGGAGCTTCAATGGAGTCTTTCATGGCCGATTTTTGGAGCATCAAAACAGCCCCCACCGTGCAGTCCACTGCAGTTCAAGAAGCCCAAAACCGAGCTTGATGGAGGCATAAACATGCAGTGCGTTTTTTGTCTTTGTTGCATCTCTACCGATCAATGTGAGTTATTCCGCACCTCCTTTGATATGTATTCAACTTGTTTATGCATGATTTATGATCCTTGGGTTGATTGAAACTCACAAATTTAGTTCCTTTTTTTTATTTATTTTTCTTTCATTTATTTTCTTTTAGTATTTAGTTTTTATTCTTAATTAGTTCTTTTTATCTTAGTATTTATTTAGTTGTTCTTTTTCTGTTAGTTTTCTTAGAATTTTAAATTTTCTTCTTTTCTTTATTTTTTATATTTTTGTTTTGTTTTTTCTTACTGAAATTGAATTAGACGTTATTTATTTTTTTATTCATTTTTTCCCTCGTATTATTTGAACTTAAATTGCATGCCTAGACGTAGGGATAGATTTGGTAGGTTCGTTAGAACTGAAGAAGAGAATTCTGATTCAGAGAGTTTGTTTGACAATCTATTGCCACACCCTCCACATCTAGTGCACACACAATGAGTGATTACGAGAGGACCACCTAGGAGGACTCTTGAAGATTACCTCCACCCAACTCGCACGGCTACACCTTCGTGTATCATGTTCCTCCAAATGCACCACCCGTAGATTTTAAACCTGGGATGATACAGTATCTTCCCAACCTTCCATGGTTTGGAGAACGAAAATCCTTATGTGCATATTAGAGAGTTTGAAGAGGTAGTAGCGACTTTCCATGACCGGTTTGGAACCACAGACACAATCAGACTTAAGTTTTTCCCTTTTTCCCTTAAGGACAAAGCTAAGAGTTGGTTATACTCTTTAAGACCTAGGTCAATAGGATCGTGGGGCGAGATGACCCGGGCATTATTTGACAAATATTTCCCACACCACAAGACGGATGCCCTTAAAAAACAAATCTCCACCTTTTCCCAAAAAGACAGTGAGACCCTTTACCAAACATGGGAGAGGTATAAGGAATTGTTAGCTAGTTGCCCCCACCATGGTTTTGAGAGTTGGCGTTTAGTTAGTTACTTCTATGACGGATTGACACCTAGGGAGCGCCAATTCGTTGAGACGATGTGTAATGGCGAGTTTATCCAAAAGGACCATGATGAGGCCCTCGAGTACCTAGATGACCTAGCTAAGAAGTCTCATACCTGGACTATACCTAATTCCATGGATAGCACTGATAGGACACACCTCACTCCTCCTATTAGAAGCGTACACCACTTGAGAGAGGAGGACAGCCTTAAGGCAAAAGTTGAACTATTAGCCAGACAAATGGGAACCTTACTAGCAAAGGACAGTAAATCCATGCATACAATAGCCAACTTAGAGCCTCAGGAAGTTTGTACTGTTTGTAACAGGACCGATCATTTGACACAAGAGTGCCCTACAACTAGAGACCCATATGAGAGTCAATGCAATGCATTAGGAACGTATAGGAAACCCTACATACCGTACTCAGACACTTATAACCCTGGTTGGAGAAACCATCCCAACTTCAGTTGGAAACAAGACTCTCATCAATCGAGTCAGACACCACAACCTAGGAGTTACAGTACCCCAGCTCAGTATCACACACCTGCCATCCCTAGGAATTCCTTAGAGGACACCATGTAAGCCTTTGTGGAAACTCAAAGTAAGACCAATCAGAAGTTTGAATCCTTAATAGCTCAGCTAGCAGAAGACAACAAGGAGATTAAAAGCCAAATCTCCAAGTTAACCAACGTCTTGAGTGTAAATGAACAAGGGAAATTCCCTTCCCAAGCTCAACCTAATCCTCAAGGGCAACACATGGCACAGGCTGATCAGGGAGGTGCGAATGTAAAAGGCGTTAATGCTATAACTATTAGGTGTGGTAAGGAGGTAGGAGTAAAAGACACCCCAAACACAATAGATCTGACCAAGGATAATAGTGTAGATACTCCTCAGGAAGACCCAGAACCACAACTCCCACTCAGAGTACCATTCCCTCAAGCCCTTAGGCCAGCCACCAAAGCTGCAGACCCGAACAATGAGATCTTAGAACACCTTAGGCAAGTAAAGATCAACCTACCCTTGTTACATGTAATCAAACAGGTCCCCACATACGCTAAGGTTTTAAAAGATCTATGTACCATGAAGAGGAAGCACCATGTGAAGAAAACTGCATTCCTAACGGAACAAGCTAGTGCAGTGATTGAACAAAAGACCCCACCAAAATATAAAGACCCGGGGTGTCCCACCATCACTTGCCACATTGGTACATGCGAGTTTGGTCAGGCATTACTAGACTTGGGCGCGAGTGTGAATCTCATGCCGTATTCCATATATACGTAGTTAGGTCTTGGAGAGATCAAGCCTACGTCAGTAGTCTTACAGTTAGCGGATCGTTATGTCAGAACCCCACGAGGGGTAGTAGAGGATGTCATACTCCAGATTGACAAATTCTACTATCCCGTGGACTTCTTGATCTTAGACACCCAGTCCGTAGTCAAAACCGAATCCAAAATTCCTTTTATCCTGGGTAGACCTTTCCTTGCTACAGCAAATGCTCTTATAAATTGTAGGAATGGTCTCATGAAATTGTCATTCGGAAAAATGACACTAGAAGTGAACATTTTTCACATCGGGAAACAGCCACAAGATGACGATGAATGTCATCAGACATTCCTCATAGATTCAATTGTGCCAGAATTGGCACCCACTCTACATGATTCTGACCCTCTCGATCATCTCCTTCCGGACTCGACCCTTTTAGACACTCCTGAAATAACCAATCCTCCGGACTTTGCTACAGGTTACTCTGTTTGGCAGCCGCAGTTTGAGGCTTTGCCAGAGGAAAGGGATAGACCAAAACCTTCTTCGGTCAAAACACCGAAAATTGAATTAAAGCCCTTACCAGAAGGACTGCAACATGCGTTCCTTGGATCAGGAGATACATTCCCTGTCATCATTTCCTCAGAGCTTAGTGCATCGCAGAGTAAGAGATTACTTGAGATGTTGAGTGAGCATAAATCCGCACTTGGCTGGACCATAGGAGACATTAAAGGTATTAGCCCATTGATTTGTTCCCATAAAATTCACATAGAAGATGGGGCTATTCCCCGTAGAGACCCTCAACGTAGGCTTAACCCCACTATGAAAGAAGTGGTGAGAAATGAAGTGATAAAGTTACTAGACGCGGGTATTATATACCCAATTGCTGATAGTAAATGGGTTAGTCCTACGCAGGTTGTCCCTAAAAAGTCGGGAGTCACTGTAGTGAAGAATGAGGCAGGAGAACTGGTTCCTACCAAGGTAGTCACAGGTTGGCGTATGTGCATCGATTACCGAAAGTTAAATGCTGCCTCCCGAAAAGACCACTTCCCACTTCCCTTCATCGATCAAATTCTTGAGCGGGTAGCTGGTCACCCATTTTACTGTTTCCTAGATGGATATTCATGATACTACCAAATTGAGATCTCCTTGGAAGATCAGGAGAAAACCACATTTACCTGCCCGTTCGGAACCTATGCTTTTCGATGTATGCCATTTGGTTTATGCAATGCCCCCGCCACTTTTCAAAGATGCATGTTGAGCATTTTTAGTGATATGATTGAGAAGTATATGGAGGTATTTATGGATGATTTAACAGTGTTTGGCAACTCCTTTGACGCATGCTTGCTTAACCTGAAAGCAGTATTAAGTCGATGTGAGGAAAAAGACCTCGTTCTGAACTGGGAAAAATGTCACTTTATGGTCTCTTCAGGAATCGTCCTAGGTCATATTTGTTGGTTTATCTAAGGTCCAAGATCAAACAGACATGAAATTATGTGTGAACACATCAACGGAGGTAGCGGATTACTCACATTGATCGGTAGAGTCGATTTGGAGAGATCAAGCCAAAACGCACTGCCTTGGTAAGCTTACTGCAAACAGTCCATGCTCATGCAAAACAGAAATGTGAGTGGAAGAAATGGA